>JAINUG010000183.1:657500-712500 GCA_029706075.1 Aldrovandia affinis | reverse complement strand
CTCTGAGCACATTTAGTGTCTTAAAGAGAACCGTAGGGCTCAAATGTGAAGATATCCAGAGTTGCGCAATTCCCAGAACAGTGAAGCATTAAGACATTAGGCGTTTATTGACGAGAACAGACCGTTCAGCACAAGTAGGCCTGCCAAAAAAACGGCACATGATAATGCCCCTCCTGCCCCCCCCCCCATTTTCCCAGGGACACTGTATAGTAGGACATTTACATTACATTTGACATTTTAAGCATTTAGCAGATGCTCTTATCCAGAGCAACTTACAAGATGTGTATTAATACATGGTAGGAACAATCACAGTTTGCGCAAGTGATCAGTGCAGTAATACAGCGATAGACATCATTGCTGGCAGCTGCGTACCATACCTGTAACACTGGGAAGGTTAGTAAAAAAAAAAAAAACTTTTTGAGGAGCAAACAAGTATACATATACAACAAGTAGGCAGTGGTGATGACAATAGATGTACAGAATTCAGTGGTAGTGGAGTCTGAAAAGGTGGACTTCCTGGAATCATGATGTGTGCTCCCTCTCCAAACTACAATCTTACATTTATTGAGTCTGCCTACGTCCCTCAGGCTGTCAAGGTTAACAGCAGTGTAACAATGGCAGGCTAAGCCCCTCCTCCCGGAGGAACAATGGCAGCGGTCCCGTGGGTTGGTGTGAACGACACGCACCAGGTAGATTTGTTCTGCTCCTCGAGGCGTGGCGGCTCGCCTTAAAATCGTTAGGGAGCCCCTCCCTGGGAGATCGGGTCGACGCCCGGCGACTCTGATAGCCGGCGGTAAGCGGTTACGCCGATCAGACACGCGAGGAATGCGGCTCTGTGACCGACACGCCCTGCCTGGGAGAGACGCAGACCAGCACAGGGCTCTGCTCACGCGGCTGCTCCTTAGACCAGTACAGGGCTGCTGGCTGCTCCTTAGACCGCGCGGCTGCTCCTCAGACCGCGCTCCTTAGACCGCGTGGCTGCTCCTTAGACCGCGTGGCTGCTCCTTAGACCGCATGGCTGCTCCTCTGCAGGGTGCTCCTTACCGGCTGCTGGGTGGCTGCTCCTCAGCAGGCTGCTCCTTAGCAGTTGGCTGCTCCTTAGACTGCATTGGTCACCATTTTGTGTGCTGGGGAGCAGAGCAGTTACACCGCGGTCTCCATTTTGTGTCGAAGGGTCGAAGGATCACTCCGTGTGAACGTTATCTTTTTTAAATTTTGTTTCTGATTTTCTCCCATTTTCTCCCAGTTTAGTAGCCAATTACACCCTCTGTTTTTCATGTCAATCCCCCTCTCATATTGCAAGTTTGCTGCCGTAGCCCTGAGACCGGCAGGGACAAAGGCGAGGTACCACCTCCTCCAAGATGGCACTCGCCAGGCTGTCGACCGTAACTCCGGTACTCCAGAGCCACTCCTGTGCACAGCGAACTTCCTGTCGGCTTCCCTCCGCCCTCCCTGGGGCGGACACCCAATTGCCGCCCCCTAGTGGCACTCCTGGCCAGAGCCGACTCTGACCGAATCGAACGTTGTGAACGTTGTTTTTTAAGCCCACTCTGGGTTCCACTCCACAGGCCAGAGTTCACAGGACGTGCAGCCTGTCCCACGAAAACGGGACGCTGTTCCCTGCAGCTCCAGACCAATATTGACATCTGTCACGTCCAATGTAAGCATTCGCTTGCCGCTTAATGATTTTCCACAGCAGTGGCGACGAAATGAGGACATTAATTGGGGACAATAGTGACGGTTAATTTTGACCGTTGGACCCCCACCCCGCCCCGCCGTCCCGCGCGTGGATGCACACGGGCCGCCCGCGTGACGCTCCGTCACCACTACAGTGAGCTCTCAGTGCCCGGCTCTCCATGACACATGCGTCCAAACAATCCCTGCCTGTCTGGGCCCGGCAGAGGAGTGGGTTTGACATGCATAATTCCCCTCATTCACACGCTGCGTTGAAGGGGGCCTGATGCTGTCGAAGAGCCCCCCACCTCCAGGGCCCCCACCTCCACGTCCCCAGCACCAGACCGCCAGAGCGCCAGCGTGCGTTTGTCCTGACGGAAGTTGGGCGTTCGTTGAGGAGACCACTCCTGGTTGTTCACTGTACCGGTTTGTGAGTGCGCTCCCATTTCCACGGAGAGCTGTTTTCTGAGATTCCGGCCAGGCCGTGATCCTTCTTTCCTCCGCTTCTTCTTTTGCGGATAAGCGGCAGTAACTCTGTACTGGTTTGTACTGGTGCACTATGGTTCACCCAGGTGGGTGCTGCACATTGGTGGTGGTTGAGGTGAGTTGCCCCCCTATCATTGTAAAGCGCTTTGGGTTCCTTGGGGAAAAAGGACTATATAAATCCAGTGTTGGATCGTCTCACTGGCAGCCCTGATGACCACAGTGCTGGCCGCACTGTTTTACGACATCACTCACTTCCGTCCCAGTGTCGCCCGCGCCCTGGTGAACAGAGCGCACCCGCCACCTCGGGTTTCCCGCCGTACAGGAGAGTCCGCAGTAGCGATGTCGCTGGAGCGCCAGGCTGTGTGGCTGCAGCTTACTGTCAATCGCAGAGTCCTTTTCACGTGAAACCTTTATCTGCGCTCGGGACATCTGCGGTTGTTTTGTTTGGTTGTTTTCGCTCCCGGATGTCCAGGAGCAGTGGTGTCGGGTGTGTTTACAGTGTCATCTCCCCTCCTGAGGGGTAGGGACCATCAAGGCTCAGATCTTCCCGGTTTCATGTTCCGCTCTGTCGCTGTTAAACCCTCAGAATTGTTCTGTGCGCCATTGTGCCGTCAGCCAAGCGCCAGTGTGCATCTCCCATTGAGGCCATCAGTACTGTGGCTTATACAAATATCTTTCAACAGAATTTGTTTGCATATGAAAATAGCGGTCGGGTCCTACATTGCCTAGGCTAACAATTGGCCCTATTGTCACGCAAGAAAGTGTTCTTTTTACAGGGGAATTGTGTCCGGGGCAGGTGCATGGAAGGCTTTTACCTCCTGAGATGTATGAAATCAGCTGTTCCCAGCTTTGTGGCTGTGTTCCATATGCTAATTACCCGGCAACATAAAAAGAGGTGTGGCTCTATTGAGGGGCCAAATGAACAAGTCAACGCTGTGCGGGATTTGCATTTATGTTCGTACATTAGCCACCTGAAGCAGTGAGTTTCTGCCTGACTGGCGATTAAATAATTATTATGTAATGTGCTACTCTTAACGGAGGCTGCCGTAGGGTGCTGAAGGCAGGGATTCCAGTTTTGTGGCTGGACAGCTTCCTTTTAGGGGTACAGGAGTGGCTTCTTAAATATATATATTTTTAATTCATAGATTTTGTTGATTGCGTATGTTTCTATTTTTTTATTTGTTTATTATTATAAACTTAAAGTTTATTCAACTTGGATAGAACCCAAATGTTCCTAAGCATAAGATATGAGTTTGTGTTTGCTAAAATGCTTTACATCCACTAATTTATGATTCACGTATTGTTGACATTTCAAGTGGTCGCTGGTGGTTGCCAAGCAATTTGACGTCGTTGTTATCGATCTGCAAACGGAGCTCTACGTTGATTAAGTTCAGATGCGCTGAGCAGTGGCCCAGCTGTTAAACACGCAAACGCAGAGACGCACACACACACACACACACACACACACACACAAACACACAAACACACCCTCTCTTTGTACCTATATTTGGCTCAGCCTCTGCCCGGCCTTCTCCCAGCTGTTCGCAGTGTGTGGATGATCTGTTCAGGGTCTGTCCCATTCCTGCTCATCAATGCCACATGAATGAATTACAGCAATTCAGTCACAAACCACCACCACCAGCACACCACTCCTGACTGCATGGAATACACCAGCCAGTCCACGCCCAGTCAGACTAACCGGCACATCCTGGTCTGGCACTGGGCACTTGGGCTCAGGAATGCTTTATTGCGGCCTTAGGGGCAGCCGGGTTTAAATTCATTTGAAATTACCCACAAATGTACATTCCTTTTGTATCTATTTGGTGAAATTGTGAGGTGACCAAAGTTGTCAGTTGTTGTTTACGCCCAAGCCCAAGGGTTGTTTTGTGTGTGAGATCGCCTACCGTGACTGTATCCGTGAAATCCAGCTGTGGAGGACAAAAATTGGCCACGCCTATTTTTAGGCAATATTATTATTTGTTATTATACCATGGATTGGTTAAATACCATGTGATTGTCTCCAGAGAAAGGGGTTCCAGGATGAGTTCCCCTGGTCTCAGGAGGAGGATAGTTTGAGCATGGAAAAAAAAAGAAATTATAATTGGCTTAAACCATCTCTGCCAGACCCGAAATGGGGAAAAGCCTGAAAACAAAAAAGGAAAAAATTGATATAGGGAGGGGGAGGCGTGGTTGGCACCACTGGGCTGTAACATCAGGCTGTCTCCAGAAAGGAAAATACAGTTAATCTCGAAGGACCATAATGCCTCAAGGTCCTTTCCCCGTTAACAAAATGAGTTTGCATATATTTATAAGGCCTAAATAGAGGGTATTTTGGCTTCAAATAGGGGAGAAAAACGGGTTTTCCCTCTGAAAACAAAAATTGTTAAAAAAATATATATATCAGTTCACCACTCAGCAACATCAGGCTCCTGACGATGAAACAGTTAATTTTTTTGTCCAGTTCACATTTTCAACACCTTCAACAAATGTCAGACTGAATGTCTGCAGTACATTCCCCCTTAAGTATGTATTTTCTTATCCAGGACAATTTACAGAAGTGACTATTTCCATGTTATCCAGGTGAATAACTTAATAATTACTGAAAAATTCATATTAAGTACCTTTGTTCTAGGGTACAAACTGCAATGCCCCACCCAGACTCAAACCTGCAGCTCCCAGGTTACGAGGCCACTTCCTTTCCCCACAATGGATGTGTTTTCTGTCTGCTGTCGAGCTGCTGTACCGGTGGTGGTCAGATGCCTTCAGTGATCCACAGAGGGTTAAAATCAGTCATGTGTGAAATTCAATCAATCGTCTCGTGGTCTGCGTGCACAACTGTGAGTCCCTCAATGAAGAAGCTTCCCCGGGGTAAAAGACTGTGCTCTATATGACAGCCAGCTGTATCATGTCAATGTAGTGAGCTTCCTGTGCCATATCTACACTAACCTGTGCTGTATCCACACAGTGACATATCAACACAGCCCATAATCTGTGCCGTAATCCTGTGCCATACCTACACAGCTCATAATCTGTGCCGTAATCCTGTGCCATACCTACACAGCTCATAACCTGTACTGTATCCACACTGTGCCATATCAACACAGCCCATAATCTGTGCTGTATCCACACTGCCATATCGTGTAGTTAATAACCTATGCTGTATCCACACTGTGCCATACCCACACAGCTCATAATATGTGCTGTATCCACACTGTGCCATATCAACACAGCTCATAACCTGTGCCGTAATCCTGTGCCATATCTACACAGCCATTAACCTGTGCTGTATCCACACTGTGCCATACCCACACAGCTCATAATATGTGCTGTATCCACACTGTGCCATATCAACACAGCCAATAACCTGTGCCGTATCCAGTGCCATATCAACACAGCCCATAACCTGTGCCGTATCCACACTGTGCCATACCAACACAGCTCATAACCTGTGCCGTATTCACACAGTGCCATACCTAGACAAACAATAATCTGTGCTGTATCCACACAGCTAAAGAGCCGTGCCCCGTTGGCATGGTGCAGGAGCTGTACGGTACCGTTGTCAGTGATTTCCTGTGCCGTGTACATGTACAATTCGTGTTTTGACCAGCTTGCAAATTCCACACAAGCTCCGAAGGTGAGGTGTCTGGACAGAAATGCGGTTGTAAGCGTCACACACGCTGTTCAGCTGTTCTCGGGTGTGATCAAGTTCAGGCACGTTCATTTAATGGATGAGATATCGCTCTGCGTGGCTGGGAAGTTCCTGAAATAAAGTTACACAAGACCAAAGATAAGCTATAAGCATGCAGAGAGCTGCTTAATCTCCCCATTACGATCAATTCAGTTTACAATGGAGATTCTAAACCTTTAGCATGGATGGTCGGAAGTTATATAAATGGGGTCCAATTGATAAGCAGGCTGTTGTCAGGAAGGCAGGAAATTGGGGCATAGACACTTGAACATGAAGTAGGCCCAATTGCATCCTGCATCCTGAACTGGCTGCGGGATCAAATAGCGACTGACCTTGGGCCCTCGCGTCAGGTTTGGATTATGAGAATCTGCTCTGATTACAGGAAGGATTGCACAAAGTTAGAGGTAATATAAAATAAGCCTGAGGCAACATGATCTCGCGGAGCGTGGTCAGAGCCAGGGAGTAGGAGGAAGTTAAAACTGAGATGACAATGGAGCCAAGTGAAGCTCCAACTCTCCTGCCATGACTAGTTCTCTGCCTCTGACCTTCGACCTCAATTCCGCCACGTCTCATTGGACGACTGAAGGATGGGGCCATTCATGAGTCATGGGGAAATGATTATAATTTGCCCAAACTTCAGTTCTCTATCTTTGTTCTCGCAGAAACAAAAAAAAAACCTTGTCATTCCAAATTGCCACATGCTCTCTTAAAATTGTACTTGCCATTCCAGCTAAACTGAAGTCAAAGAGGTGTCTTGTGTTAAATTGGTTGTATGGACTTTAATTGCCTGTCTTACTACAGTGAAAAACCACAGAACAAGAGAGAGCCTAGATGGATCCTTGTAACGATCGGCACCATAGAGTGGTGTTATCATTGTGCTGAGTGGTTCTGCCATGGTCCTGGAGGACCATGGGGCCCGCCATCTCCTGTCCCATCCAGGAACTTGAACCTCCAGGTTGAGACCTTATTCGGATTCAACAGATTCGATGCGACACTATCCTGGATATGACTTCCCTCCATATCCTGTTCTGCCGGTGATCGAATGAGGAAAACATACTGGATCGTAGCCTCCCTAGAGTCAGAACTGACTACCTGCTGTAGAGAGCCATATTTGTTTTGCTCATAAACACTGTTTAAAAGCACTGTTTCCGTCCCGCTGCTATGCAGGACCTGCCCGTGGGACAGGATCTGTTTGGCTCCGCCGAGCCCCTCCGGTTCTTAATTCTGCGTCTATTTTTAGTTTTCTGTGAAAATCGCTAGCTTCTGCTCAGTGCTAAGTTGTGACAGATGCTTTGAGTCAGGGAGCTATCTGGACGTGTAAACGTTGATGTGCTGGCCTCCCTGTTGTTTTCGCTGCTTTCGCACAGTCCTGCGAGACTCAGAGAGAGAGAGCGCTGGGATATCAGCCAACTTCACAGGAATCACGTTGGGCCAAAATCAGTTCTGAAGCTGCGGGAAGCCGTGAATGTGGGCTTTTACTAGATCTGTGCGCTCACGAACGCTGTTAGAGAAACAACATATTCAGTGTTATGATTTGTGGTTCTGTGTGGCTCAGTGGGTAGAGCATGGCGCTGACAGTGCTTAGGTTGGGACCACACATACTGAGAAATGTATGCATTCACTACTGTAAGTCGCTTAGGATAAAAGCGTCTGCTAAACGGGCTATATTATGATTATATTATCATTTAAATCTTTCTGCAAATAGAATCAACTCACTGATGCAGTAGACTAGGTATGCTTAGCAGAGTATTATTGTAAGTTAATAAATACCGGCAAGCAGAGAACGTTCCATGTTTGCGGACACGCGATTTATTGTTTGTGCGCTTTTTCACAGCATAGCCTGAAGCACCGAGGTTTCCTTTGAGTGCAAAGCAGTTCCCCGATGGCACGGAGCGAAACTCTGCTGTGCAGCAGTCCTCCTTGGCCGGCTCTCCCTCACCACGTCTGGTCCTGGGGAGTTTTCACGGCCTTCTCTGGCATTTGGATGCAGAGGAGTGCGGAGATATTTGCCAGTGCGGACAGAGAGAGAGAGAGAGAGAGAGAGAAAATGACGTGATTGTTACGCACAGCGAGCGATTCCCGAAACGCTCTGGAGGCTGACGATGTGCCTCGGGGCCAGGCTGTGGTCTGGGGCCGGGCCAGGCTCTAGGGCTTTGTGTCCCGGGGCAGAGCCACTGTGTCGGGGGATAAAGACTGTCTCCAGGGGGGTGGGGGGCCCTTCTTTGTACGGTTCCGCTCCTCCAGGGGGCCTCTTGTACAGTGACGGTTCCTGCTGTTTTTCCCCCCTTAGTTACGGGATCGTCAGGAATGCACTCGCTATCAAAACCCAGCATGTCAGTTGGAATAATTTTTGCCTAAAATACCAATGCAGGACATTGTAGAGGGAGGGGAGGGGAGGGGAGGGGAGGGGGGGGGGATCAGCATTGAAAGTAAAGCAGGATTGTTGATAAAAGGGGCGAGAGTGACTAAGCATGTTTTCATCTGACGTAGTGTCCCTGGATCTGGACCCCCTTCACGTGGTTTAGCCCCCCCAACAGAGCCTGTAGACACAGCTGTCTGGGACCCCCAAACCTATACAGTCTGTACACCATCCCCCCACTGACTACCTAACTCAGGAGGCGCAAAGTCAGCCAGCCCTGCGTCACCTTTGGACTGACTATGATACGGTCTTTTCTGGACACACCCTGTGCCCCCCTTTTTTGTCTGGTTTCTCCCTGTCAAGGGAGTTTTTCCTTGCCACTGTCGCCTTAGGCTTGCTTTTGGGGGGGTCTAGGCCTGGGTTCTCTTCTGTTAAGCATTTTGTGACAAATGTATTTGTGAAAAGCGCTGTACAAATACATTTGATTTGATTTGATTTGGTTTCGTGAAACTCAGGAGGGTTTTCCCGCATGGCGAGGAAAACATTACATTACATTACAGGCATTTAGCAGACACTCTTATCCAGAGCGACTTACAGTTTTACATTTCTTTACATACAATCCATTTATACAGCTGGATATTTTACTGAAGCAATTCAGGTTAAGTACCTTTAGCTCAAGGGTACAACGGCAGTGTCCCACCTGGGGATTGAACCAGCAACCTCAGAGTTACACGCCCAGCTCCCTAACCAGTATACTACTCCCACCACTTGTAAAACGTTTTTCTGGTTTTGCAGAGTTTCTGTGTTTCGTCTCAGGGGCACGGTCGCGGCTCGCCAGGCGGGGTTCTTGTCGCAGCTGCAACGTCATGTGAGTGTGCTTTTCACTCGTGTTTGTCGTGGAGCGCCGGCTGCTAAAACCCAGGCGACTGTGGAATCCCCTGAGGTTGCCGCCCGCTCCACGGTGAACCCCGCCCCTCCATTGAGCCTCTCACGGGATCGAACGCTTGACAACCACCTCCCGCCCCACACCTCTGGCCTCCCCTTCCCCCCAGGTGATGAACGGGGGGGCCGGGCGACGTGAGCGGCCTCTGGGTCTGCTGGCGGCTTTCATGTGTGGAGTTGAGTAAACATCTTCAATCCAGGGGCGATGCTATGATTTGACCTTTAAGGTGGGCTCAGCCCCCAATGAGAATGTGAGATGTACACATGCAAAGCACAAGCCCACATTTGTAATTAATTTACTGTTACATTCCCCCAAAACAAAAACACCACAATGGTGGTCGCTCTCAAAACTGACACACCACTCTCTATCTGTGATATTTGTAAAAATCTATATTAAGTAAAAAAAAATGTTTTAGAAAACAATGACGGCTCAGATGAAAGACTAAAGCCCCCCTAAATAGGGTCTAAAATCACCACTGATCTTTACACCGTGGTGAAAAGGACAGTACTATTTAGTAACAACCACAAAGTTTTCAGCTTTTAAAGGCACCAGTGCCAGACCTGTGAGAAGTGATTAGCAGAAATGACCTTAGCTTGGCCTACTGTTGTCATTTAACGTAATCATCTACAGGTAACTGCCACAATATAAAAAAATTGGAAATAAGGCGTTGGGCCACCACGAGCCACCAGAACAGCTTCAGTGCACTGTGGCATAGATTCTACAAGTGTCTCGAACTCTATTGGAGGGAAGCAACACCATTCTCTCATTAGAAATTCCATAATTTGGGGCCTCCCGCGTGGTCTAGTGGTTTCAACATCTGACGCTGGCCACTGCGACCAGGGTTCGATTCCCCATTGTGCCAGAGTCAGCTCTGGCCGGGAGTGCCATCGGGGTGGCAATTGGCTGTCCGCCCCAGGGAGGGGGGAGGGAAGCCAACACAGTTCGCTGCACACAGGAGTGGTTCTGGGGTGCCGGAATTACAGTCGACAGCTCGGCGAGTGCTGTCTCGGAGGAGGCAGCGCTTTGCCTTTGCCTTTGTCACTGCCTGTCACAGGACTACGGCAGCGAACTACGATTTAACTAAGCACAGCGGGAGTAATTGGCTACCAAATTGGGAGAAAAACAGGGTAAAATCTGAAAAAAAATTGATTAAAAAAACTAAAGAAATTCCATCATTTGGTGTTTTGTTGTTGGTGGTTTGATAATACTGCCTCAGGCGCTGCTCCAGAATCTTAGGAATAAGAGGTTAAATTCCTGTATTTTATTAACAGTCTGAGCTCTGGAGTCGGGGCAGGCACCAGTGGTGCTGGGTGACTGACTCCCAGTGCTTTGTTTACCAGTGGGGATCACACAGCGAGCGGTGAGATCACATGGGGCCTTTGCTGGTCATGTAGTGGTCACATGTCCGTTGTGTCTGTGGCCTGCAGCGCTCGAGGCATGGCGGCCTCTTTGTGTTCCTGTTCCGCCGGCTCAGACAGATTAATTTCCATTCACGGACAAAAAAAACGAAAAAGGCCTCCTGGATGTTTGACGCTGGCCACTGTGAACGGGGTTTGATTCCACCAGCCGCACCATAGCCTGCTCTGGCCGGGAGTGGCACTAGGGGGCAGCAATTGGCTGTCTGCCCCAGGTAGGGGGAGGGGAAGCCGATAGGAATGGCTCGCTGCGTATAGGAGTTACAGTCGACGGCTTGGCGAGTGCCGGCTTGGAGGCAGCCAGCCCTGAGTCACCTTTGGACTGACTATGATAGTGTTTTTTGGACACACCCTGTGCCAGCCAGAAGAGGATGGGCTCCCCCCCACTTTTAGTCTGATTCCTCCCAAGGTTTCTTCCTATCAAGGGAGTTTTTCCTTGCCACTGTTGCCTTTAGGCTTGCTTTTGGGGGGGGTCTAGGCCTGGGTTCCCTTCTGTGAAGCGTTTTGTGACAATGCATTTGTGAAAAGCGCTATACAAATAAATGTGGTTTGGTTTGATTGTAGGACCCCCTGCGTAGCCCTGTTGTGCGATGGAGGACGGGAAGGCGGTGTGGGCCCCCCACCCGACGGACGGGTTCCAGCTGGGCACCATCGTGGACATCGGGGCGGACAGCCTGACCATCGAGCCCCTGAAACAGCGGGGGAAGGTGAGTGCCCCTTTCCTGCGGTTCTGTGTGGCTCAGTAGGTAGAGCGTGGTTCTGTGTGTCTCAGTAGGTAGAGCGTGGTTCTGTGTGGCTCAGTAGGTAGAGCGTGGTTCTGTGTGTCTCAGTAGGTAGAGCGTGGTTCTGTGTGGCTCAGTAGGTAGAGCGTGGTTCTGTGTGTCTCAGTAGGTAGAGCGTGGTTCTGTGTGTCTCAGTAGGTAGAGCGTGGTTCTGTGTGGCTCAGTAGGTAGAGCGTGGTTCTGTGTGTCTCAGTAGGTAGAGCGTGGTTCTGTGTGGCTCAGTAGGTAGAGCGTGGTTCTGTGTGGCTCAGCAGGTAGAGCGTGGTTCTGTGTGTCTCAGTAGGTAGAGCGTGGTTCTGTGTGTCTCAGTAGGTAGAGCGTGGTTCTGTGTGTGGCTCAGTAGGTAGAGCGTGGTTCTGTGTGTCTCAGTAGGTAGAGCGTGGTTCTGTGTGTCTCAGTAGGTAGAGCGTGGTTCTGTGTGTCTCAGTAGGTAGAGCGTGGTTCTGTGTGGCTCAGTAGGTAGAGTGTGGTTCTGTGTGTCTCAGTAGGTAGAGTATGGTTCTGTGTGGCTCAGTAGGTAGAGGTTCTGTGTGTTCTGTGTGGTTCTGTGTGGCTCAGTTGGTAGAGTGTGGTTCTGTGTGTCTCAGTAGGTAGAGCAGCGTGGTTCTGTGTGTCTCAGTAGGTAGAGCGTGGTTCTGTGTGGCTCAGTAGGTAGAGTATGGTTCTGTGTGTCTCAGTAGGTAGAGCATGGTTCTGTGTGTCTCAGTAGGTAGTGTGGTTCTGTGTGTCTCAGTAGGTAGAGCATGGTTCTGTGTGTCTCAGTAGGTAGAGCATGGTTCTGTGTGGCTCAGTTGGTAGAGCATGGTTCTGTGTGTGGCTCAGTAGGTAGAGCGTGGTTCTGTGTGGCTCAGTAGGTAGAGCATGGTTCTGTGTGGCTCAGTAGGTAGAGCGTGGTTCTGTGTGGCTCAGTAGGTAGAGCATGGTTCTGTGTGGCTCAGTAGGTAGAGCGTGGTTCTGTGTGGCTCAGTAGGTAGAGCGTGGTTCTGTGTGGCTCAGTAGGTAGAGTGTGGTTCTGTGTGGCTCAGTAGGTAGAGCGTGGTTCTGCATGGCTCAGTAGGTAGAGCATGGTTCTGTGTTCTGGCTCAGTAGGTAGAGCATGGTTCTGTTGACAATGCTTAGGTTATGGGTGTGGTTCTCCCACTGGGGCCACATACACTGAAAAATGTATGCATTCACTACTGTAAGTTGCTTTGGATAAAAGCATCTGCTAACTGGCATATATTATATATTATATTATTCCTCTCCATCTCCACAGCACAGCTCACGGAGGGGGGGGGTCGACAGTAATAATGTAATATTGAGTGGAGCCCCCACGTGACTCCCACAGCCCAGCCTCAGGTCTAAATCCGGCCCCCGCTCTTATATAACCTCTGACTCCAGCTGTGCTAGTTGCTTCATTCTAGCGTTTTCCCAGCTCATGTGATCTCGATGGGGAGTGGGGAGGTGGGCTGGTGGAGTATATCACGGTTTGTGTTGATCGCTGCAGATTTGTACCGTGATTTCAAAACCGATGTACGTACTGAACCTTGGTTTTTGTGTACCGTTACACCTCTAATATATAGTATAATATTTTTCATCACAAACATGCAGGTAACTGCCAAAATGAAGGCAGCACTTGAGTAAATGAGGAATCCTTTAAAACTGGTGCGGTGCCGTTAGTGTCCCCCCAGCTGTGTGTGTGTGTGTGTGTGTGTGTGTGTGTGTGTGTGTGTGTGTGTGTGTGTTTGTGCACTGTGTGTGTGTGTGTGTGTGTGTGTGTGTGTGTGTCTGTGTTATCACTGTGTGTGTGTGTGTGTGTGTGTGTTAGCACTGTGTGTGTGTGTGTGTGTGTGTGTGTGTGTGTGTGTGTGTGTGTGTGTGTGTGTGTGTGTGTGTATGTGTGATGTGCAGTCAGGTGTCACCACGTTAGGGAGCCCACCTGTGCTGATGAAATTGTCCTAAAAATGTCTTGGGCCCTCTCAGGCACACACACACCTCCTGCAGCTGCTGGGCACAGACTCCTCTTGTTAAAATAACTCCTGCTGGGTACTGCTGCCCCCGCGCTCTCAGAGGGGCCGGCGCTAATGTACCTGTGCGCTGGAGCGGATGTTTGATGAGCTGACGGAAGCAGGCGCAGTCACCCACTAACGCGGGCGGAACGTGGTCTCCACGGCGACCTTACCGCCAGAGCTCAGCCCATCCCCCGCTCTGTTTACATCCGCCTGTGAGAGTGACAGCGCCCGGTCCTGCTACGTCCAGCGGGAGATCGAGAGGGCAGCGCGCGGTAATTAACGAAGGGAGAGAGGGAGAGGGAGAGAGGGAGAGAGAGGGGAGAGAGAGAGAGAGAGAGAGGGAGAGGGAGGGAGGAGAGGGAGAGGGAGAGGGAAAGAGAGAGGGAGGGGAGAGGGAGAGGGAGAGAGGGAGGGAGAGAGAGGGGGAGGGCGAGGGCAAAAGAGAGAGAGAGAGAGAGAAAGAGAGAGCACCGGTAGGGTTGTGGACATTCGTTTCCCTGGCAGCCCCGGAGAGAGAGGGGGGGCGATGGGGGGGTAAACAATGTGCGTTCTGTTTGGCGGCAGCCTGTTTGCGCCAGCGTCCCCGGGCCGGCTCAGTGCGTGCGCTGGCAGCCCCCGGGGCAAAGCGTTAGAGAGAGAGAGAGAGAGAGAGAGAGAGAGCGAGCGAGCGTGACACCCTGTCACTCCCCCACAATGAGCGGCTGTGTCCCCCCCCCCCCCCCTCTCCGTGTGTTAGGTAATGCACTGCCCTTCCCAGCCGTTTCCATTTGATTCATTCCTGCTTTCTGTGAGCGGGGCGGTGGTTGAATTGGGGAGGGTTGCGTCACCGGGCCAGCGCTCCAGTCAGCGTCACCCCCGCGGGACTCCGTACAATGGGGCTCGGGAACCCTGGCAGCCAGCGGCGAGAACACAGGACCGACCGACCGACCGCACCACCGGCCCAATGAGTCACACCTGGCACCCAGCCGCCCGCAAACGCACAGAGCCCGCCCCTTCTTAAACACACCGAGTGGCGTTGTGAAGCGCAGAAGGGAATTGTCGCCGCGATGCCAGGGAGGCGTATTATAAGGTCACATGGCAAGTGTTCAAGTCTTCAAAAACTTTTAAAAATTCCTTTTTCACAGATTTTTCTTGATGTTCAAAATTCCCCCTGCTTTCATGATCTAAGCGCACCATGGATGACGTGGAAACTAGCGAAACTCGTTTTATGTTTTAACTACCCCTATGGGAGCAAGCCACCGGCATACCGATTTCAGGGTTTCAGCAAGACTCGCCATTCAGTACCCTGTATTTATAAACACACTGATGACGTTTCTACATCTCTGGTCTCTAGTTAGCTGCACTTCAGGTTCTTATTTACTTGGAGAACAGAATCTTTGCTGCTGGAAGGTGTGATTCATTTGGCCTGTTTTTCATTGGGAGTGTCACGCGCTTGCGTAGTCTCCATTCCACTCTCAGAGGTTAGCCTGTTTGGTTTACGGACACTGAGGAGAGTGCAAAACAAACGCATGTGACGCCAGTTCAGTTCTCTTTGAAGTGGCAGCTCTGTGAGGTGAGAGAGAGAGAGAGAGAGAGAGAGAGAGGAGAGGGAGAGGGAGAGGGAGAGGGAGAGGGAGAGGGAGAGGGAGAGAGGGAGAGCAACAGACTGAAAGCAAGGGAGGGAGGGAAGGACGGAGTGAATGCAAGAGAGGGAGGAAGGAAAGGAGAGCGATGAAGGGAGAGCAATAGGAGGCGGGAGGGAAGGAGTGAGAGAGGGAAGGAAATAGAGACAGCAAGAGGAGGAAACCTCGTCAGCTTTGTATTAGTTCTTCGATCGTCACCCAACGCTTGCAATGCCGACTGTTTTCCCCGCAACTCAAGGAAGCCAAAGTAAACCCATTCCCAGCTCCCAAACCTGCCAGACCGCTGCCTTCATAGTAAACACATGCAGTGACAAACCCCTCCAAAAGAGAACAAAAAAACACACAGAAAAAGCTGTGACTTCACATGAACAGCCTGACTCACATTTGGGCCTGGTCTGCGTGGCTGTTTCCCCCCACCACCATGCGGATCTACTGCAGTTAGTAATGCATGTGGAGGCCTCCCGCATGGTCTAGCGGTAAGAGCGTTTGACGCGCTGGCCACGGTGACCGGGGTTTGATTCCACCAGTCACACCAGTTTCGGCTCTTGCCGGGAGTGCCACTAGGGGGCTGTCCGCCCCATGGAGGTGGGAGGGAAGCCGATGCGAGCTCACTGCATATAGGAGTGGCTCTGTGCACATACCGGAGTTACGGTGGCGGCTTGGTGGGTTCCGGAAGGAGGCGGTGCCCAGCCGCATGTCACTGCCGGTAATAGGACTACGACAGCAAATTCTTAATATGAGGGAGTGGGATAATTGACGTGAAAAAGGAGGGTATAATTGGATACAAAAATGGGGAGTAAAACAGCAGAAAGAAAAGAGAAAGTAAAATAAAATAAGTAATGCATGTGGCTGCACGGTGCGGCGTGTGTGCGGAGCGATGCCATCACCACTGTCACTGCCTCACACATCTCCCTGGGCCCTGTTTCTCACGCCTGCACAATAATTAATCAGGCGAGCGTGGAAGCGCCGTTTACATCCACAACAGACGGGATCTCACACCGAAGACACAAACTGGGTGAATGTACTGCTGCCCAGGCCTGAAAGAGAGCTCCGCCATTTCAAAATGCCCCTCATTCAAAATAGACAAGAAATTGAAGTGTAGTATTGTCTTAGCGTTTTATTCCGGCAGAGGCAAAAGCAGAACGGAAATGAATCCGTGTTTTGGCTTGACTACCATCCTCATTGTTTACAGTGTTTAAATGCGGAGGTTCCCTCACTTCACGTGGGCCGTATTGTGTTGCATTGTTAGCCCCGATTGGGGGCGGCGTTTGGCTGTCCGCTCCTGAGGGAGAGGGGAGGGTGGTCAGCATAAACTCGCTGTGAAGCACGTAAGGGTGTCTCCAGAAAGGGGGTCTGAGTTCTGTCTCGAAGGAGGTGGATCATTGCCGGCCTCAGAGAGTAGCTTGCCCCATAGAGATGGGCGGCCAGTTCGTGGGAGAGCGTTAATCAAAATAAATAGAGGGTATAATTGCCTTCCAAATCGGGGAGAAAAACGGGAAAAAATAACAATGAAACAACATACAAAAAGATATATCTCCTTTCCGGTAAGTGATTCATCAGGACTCGATGCTCCCCCAGTCCCCTCCCACTCCAGACGCAGTTCGTTCTGAAGCGATTGGCTGTCACTGGTCACAGGTCCTGGAGGCAGAAACTCATTTATACTGTGCAGTGTGGAGGTTTCCATTATCTCTCTGGTTCAGTTGAGAGAGGGGTGGGGCTGGTGACCAGCGCAGGAGTAACCCAATTACATTATCATCCAAATCCTGGGGCTCCTCCTCCCCTATGTGCTTCTCTTGTTTAAGTGATACCATATAGTATTGTGTTTGACACGTGTCAAATTAATAGCGTGACATAAGGAAGAATAGCGCTTCCGCACTAACGATGCTCCCAAGACAAACGTTCTATTCTGACTAATCTCGATCGGGTCACTGTTTTGGGTTTGGAGTTGTACAATTTTCGTTATTTAGCAGACGCTTTTATCCAAAGCGACTTACAAGAGTGCCTTAACGTGGCTAGAGATAATCTCTAGAGCTGTCGAACGGCAAGTTACAGTGTAAACATTGACATTGCTGACGTTCACGCTTCAAAACCTGTTATACAAAGGGAACATTTAAAAAATATATTATATATTTACAAGATTATACTTTTTTTTAGTTCAGCCATCTCGTGAAGAGGCGGGGCCGTAGGGAAGGGCTACCAGGTGTGTGGAGAGAGAGCGCTGCACTTGGGGGCATCAGTGGTGTGTGAGTGCTGTTCGCTCTCTCTGCTTGGCACTTCAGTGTGATGTGTATTTTACCAAGCTAATATAAAGAGCGTGAACAACATCATCCACAACATTTCTCTCTCTCACCTCCTCACAGCCCTGCTTCCCGAGGCCCGTAACGGTGTCACACCTCTCTGTAACCGGCGCCGTAAACACACAGTAGACCACGTTAGCACATTAGCACGTTAGCACGTTAGTCCATTGAGCTCGCCCGACTGCGTCTCCTCTGAGGTTAATCAGAGCGTTTGGTGTTGAGGCACGAACGTGGCCCAGACAGCATGACACACCTCGCCGAGCCTCTGGGACCTGGTCAGGGATCGGTCTCGACACGCGATTGGTCTCGTTGTGTGCGAGACAAAAAACTCCCTTGGGGGCAGCGCTGATGTAATAATATAATATAATAATAATAATAATATATGCCATTTAGCAGATGCTTTTATCCAAAGTGACTTACAGTAGTGAATGCATACATTTTTCAGTATATGTGGTCCCAGTGGGAATGTAGTCCAGTGCACTGGATGTAGTCCAGTGTGCTTTTTTGAGTAGCCTTGGAAACGAGCGCAGACCTGCCAACCCTCCCGATTTCACCGGGAGGCTCCCGGAAAATCAGCCCAACTCCCGACCTTACAGCCATGTGCCGTATCCTCCCAGATTTGGAAATAAAGAGTGTTTTATTTTGTATTATTATTGTGTACCTGCTAGCGCTGGTGAGCGAGTGTAGTTTACTGCATGCAGGACATATATGTACATGTACCCGCTATGGCTAGCGCTGCAGCTGACCAACGAGTGTTTTTCACCCACTTCACCCCAATATACTGTATTATAAATATGATAATATTTTGTATTATTATTGTGTACCAGCTAGCGCTGGCGAACGAGTGTATTTCACTGCATGTTTTTCACCGACTTCACCCCAATATACGCGCATGCGCAAGTTTCTCCTAGCATAGCTTAGCATAGCCGCGAAAATGTGGGCTGCTGGCTTCGCCCACTGCGCTTGACAGATCCTCCGTGAGCACAGCGCTCCAATGTTGGCGCCTCGCAAAACTCACCCTCCTCTCTCTACCTCCGTCCCCGCTGCAGACGTTCCTGGCTCCGGTCAACCAGGTGTTCCCCGCCGAGGATGACGTCAGCAAACATGTGGAGGACAACTGTGAGTCCCGCCCCGGATGTCCCGCTAGGCTGAACATTCACATTTTACATTTTAAGCATTTAGCATTATTACATTACATTATAGGCATTTGGCAGACGCTCTTATCCAGAGCGACGTACAACAAAGTGTTAACCGTAGTCAAGAACAGTTTAGCTGAAAGCCACCCTAGTGGGAAGTACAATTCCTGGGTGCTAGGAGCAACCACATAGTTAAACTAGGACCCTGTAGGTAAATCTGTAATGCAGACGCTCTTATCCAGAGCGACTCACAAGATTTGCATTAATACATGGTAGGAACCGTCACTGTTCGCGCAAGAGGTCAGTGCAGTAATACAGCGATGGACATCGTTGTTGGCGGCTGCGTACCGCACCTGTAACACTGGGAAGGAAAAGGTTAGCCATGAGGGTAGCTCAGTGAAGGGTTCAGAAGGCCCTGTCTCACTTAACGAGTGCCGCATGCACAGGTGAACGACCTGGTGGCGATAAGTGTAGTCTCATGACCCTGCAGTGTAGTGTAATGGTTAGGGAGCTGGGCTTGTAACTTAGAGGTTGCAGGTTCAATTCCCAGGTGGGGCACTGCTGTTGTACCCTTGAGCTAAGGGTACTTAACCTGAATTGCTTCAGTAAAAATATCCAGCTGTATAAATGGATTGTATGTTTAAAAAAAAAGTAAACTGTGTAAGTCGCTCTGGATAAGAGCGTCTGATAAATGGCAAAAATGTAAAATGTAAATGTAATGTAATGTAAATGCAATAATACGAGCTCAGAGCCCTTACGCGTGAAGCAGGGGTGTCGTGTAACTCCAGCCTTCATGGGCCGCTCATTTGCCTGTTAGCGTGGGCTGGCATTGAACAGAGATTTAATCGACAGAGCAGGTCTGTTGTGGATGTTCCCAGGCCGCTCAGTCATAGCCTTGTCCAAAAGGAGAATGTCACACAGAGCACACCGTTGTTGCAACAATGAGTGTGACGTTGTTTTATAAGGAGGCCTGAGTCTCGGGTCTCAAAGTGTGCAAAAAGGAAGAAAACAAACGGCATATTAGCCAGTACTGTTGTTTTAGTCTTTGCTGTGTGGTACAAGCTGGTCAAACAGGTCGACCTCAAGATTCGTAGTCTTAGAAACTCACATTCAAATGTTCTTTTAGAAACTTATGATTTATATGAATGCTACATTCTGGTTGGAGTTAATATGTTTGTTCATTCTTTACAGGTTCCCTCATGTACTTGAATGAGGCTACGCTTCTAAACAATGTCCGTGTGCGCTACAGCAAAGACAAAATATACGTAAGTATGTGCTTTCACTGTGCCCTTCTGGTGCTTTGTGATGAGGCTTTTTCCCTGCCTGTGAGCCAGGAGTGCCCAGACCAGGGCCTGCAGCTCCATCATGGTTTGGGTGTTTGAAGGAGAACCAAGCGTGGGTATAAACTATGGATGAGTGAGGGAAAATATGTCTGTGAATTAGTGAAAGTGTCACACTCACCAAATACATTTCATCATCCCTTTTCAAACGGAATGTTCTGTCCATTACAATCCAGAAAAAGAAAAGAAAAATACCTTGAATGTCATCAAGCAGAGTACACAAATGTGGAAGGGGTACTACGTTACCCATCATGCTTTGCTGGGGCGTGAAAGCGCGCAGCTCTGAGGGTTTGGGCCATAGATATAAATACGTAGAAGCCTCCTAAGAAATGGGAGAAATTTCGACATGTTTATTTTTTGATACAGATTTTTATTTTCTTTCTTTTAATAATTTTCTTTCAATTAAAGGTTCGATTTCTCACGTTTATAACAAGCCAAATTTCAAGTTGCAAGTTACAGTAGATTTTATCAGGGGAAGTCTGCATCTCTCAATACACACGTGCTTGTTTAGGCGCGGATCTTTCCTGCCCCAATATGGCGGCCGTGCAGACGCATCGCTGAAACACACAACAGCAGCCGATGCGGTATCTCCGTGTTTAGATCTATAGTTTGGGCAGCCCTGCTGTGCGCGGTGTGTGATGTGAGTGGAGCAGGCCGAAGCCTGTCACTGCAGGGATGAGATAAGTCCCCATTGTGTTGCTCACTTCCCCCCCGTGCCTTCCGCCCCAGCGCTGTGTAATCGGCCCGTTCACTCTCCAGGGTGTGTGACCGTTTTGTATGATGTGTATCGGTGCTGCCATTGTCTCCATGAGCGGTCACGGGTTCGAGTCGGCTGGCGACACCTCACGCCACTCATCACCAGCGTCTCGCTGGAACTCCCCGCTCCCGTTACCCCCGCTGGCTGCCCCCCCTCCCCCCCAGCTCTCCCGTGGCCGTGGTAACCCCTGCCTGACCCCGCTATCACGTTTCCCCCCCGTGACGATAATTGTGTCTGCTGAAGCGCCACAGCTGTCACCCCCCCTCGTCCCCCGTCTGGCCTCCCTCCGGGCGCGGGGCCCAGCTGGCTGAGAGGGAGAGGGAGAGGGAACGTTTCTCCTCCAGATGTCACCTATCACAGGGCCCGGGGGAACAAGGCCGGGGGCTGTGTGGAGGGCCAGGGAGAGGGCACGGTGCGGGCAGGCGGCATCGTGGGAACTCGATCTGGGCGCTAACGTGTGGCGCTAAACATGATCTGGGTCCCCATCTCAGGCGGGACCCAACGTAGAGTTCCCTTAGAGAAACGCTCCAGGGCCTCCGGTTGGTCTAGCACAGTGTTTCCCAATCCATTCCTACAGGGCACACTGCGCTGCATGTTTTCATTCCAACCGCCACTTAATCATGTTCAAGTGATCATGAACAGACAACCGATGCAGGTGATAGGTTGGGAGCAGTGGTTGGAATGAAAACATGCAGGGCAGTGTGCCTTGTAGGAATGGATTGGGAAACACTGGTCTAGCAGTTACAACGTTCGATTCCACCGGCCGCGCCAGAGCTGGCTCTGGTTTGGAGTGCCACTAGGGGGCGACAATTGGCTGTCCGCCCCAGGGAGGGGGGAGGGAAGCCGATATGAGCTCGCTGCGTATAGGAGTGGCTCTGTGTACCTGAGTTACAGTTGACGGCTTGGCGAGTGCCAGCTCGGAGGAGACGATACTCTGCCCGTGTCACTGCCGGTCTCAGGACTACGACAGTGAGCTCACAATACGAGGGGGGATTGACATGAAAGAGAGAGGGTGTAATTGTCTACTAAATTTGGGAGAAAATGGGAGAATAATAATAATTGCTCCAAGGGAAGCACCAGCTGTGTTTATGTGATAGGAAACCTGCAGCACTCAGAAACACTTTTGGCCCGTAATTAATTTAGCCAAAAATTCCCGCCAAAAATTCCCACCAAAAATTCCTGTCATCCATCATCAACTTTGCCATTTGACAATTTGGCGCTACAGTTCCTTGCGAAATAATTCTTTATTTCATTCATTTTAACATGAGTGTACAGAATATTGAGGCAAATGTATTGGGAGTCCTTTTTGGTTTGTTCAGCTCTGTGTGAGCTGATGATAATGTAAAGTGTACTAACGTCTGCGTTGTTCCCATGTCCTCAGACCTTTGTGGCGAACATCCTGATCGCAGTGAACCCTTACTACGACATCCCCAAGCTCTACTCCCCGGACACCATCCAGAAGTACCGGGGGCGGTCACTGGGCACGCTGCCCCCGCACGTCTACGCCATCGGTGAGCCTGCCAGGGAGACGTCAAACGGCCACGCTGTAATCCGTCCAGGGCAGGGGCGGGGCAAGCAGGGCCGTATCGGTTTCAGAATTTCACGCTAACTTCTGCCTTTATTTATTTAATTTGACCAATCATTTAATGCGATCTGACATTTTGGCCATGTGACCATGTGGGGTGTGGCAGTGGCTCAGTGGTTAGCGACACGGGCTGGCAAGCGGAGGGTTGCTGGTTCGAATCCTGTATCCCAGGAAGGCCAAAAAAACTATGAACTGGAAACCGGAGGGAGGCTAGTTCACTTCCTGGGGGCACTGCCGAAGTGCCCTTGAGCAAGGCACTGATCTCCTGAAACTGCTCCAGGGGCGCCGTACTATGGCTGACCCTGTGCTTGGACCTCTCTTAGGAGAGATATGCAAATAGACACATTCCAATTACCTTGTGCAACATGGCACTAAAGAATATTCTATTCTGTGTTTCTTTATAGGCTCATGAATGACAGCTGAAGACTGTTCCTTTGTCCTTATAAAAAACATTTTACTGTGGTCTAATCCACGAGTGAACCAATGCTTGTGTATGGAGCTAATTAGCTAATGTAAGCAGGGTAATTGCTGGAAACACAAACCTGTATACACACTGGCCCTCCAGGAATGGAGCTGGCAACCACCTGGCCTAGGGCTTCAGGAAGGGATCTGTAGCTTTGTGCTTGTGACTCTTTTTCCATCGTCCACCAGAGGGCAGCAGCACTCATCTTGTGTAGTTATGCTGTGCATAAGTTTCAATGCAAAACACAAGAAACAATAAGACTTGTGATGATTTTGACTTAAAACATTTAGATTTTTTGGTTCTTGCTTTAAGAAGATAATGTATTAATTAATAAAGTTTTTTGTTCTGGTGATTTGAATTAATGAATTGAATCTTTTGGTGATTTGAATTGTCAAAAGCAGTTCATTCATTCATTACCGTGTTATCGGAATGGGCTGAGTGACAAATGTGCTGAATTCTTAGAGGATGACCCTTAAAGTTTGAAATTCATCTCCCCCTCCCTCCCTCTCTCTCCCCCTCCCTCCCTCCCTCTCTCCTTCCCCTCCCCCTCCCCTCTCCCTCCCTCTGTCGATCTCTGTTCTCTCCATCAGCGGACAAGGCGTATCGTGACATGAGGGTGCTGAAGATGAGCCAGTCCATAATCGTGTCTGGGGAATCCGGAGCAGGGAAAACGGAAAACACTAAATTTGTACTCCGGTAAAAAAACTCCCTCTGTCAGCGCAAACGGATGTACATTTTACATTTTACATTTTAGGCATTTAGCAGACACTCTTATCCAGAGCGACTTACAGTTTACATTTCTTTCCAATCCATTTATACAGCTGGATATTAACTGAAGCAATTCAGGTTAAGTACCTTTAGCTCAAGGGTACAACGGCAGTGTTCCACCTGGGGATTGAACCTGCAACCTTAACGTTACAAGCCCAGCTCCCTAACCATTATACCTGCCATGTATCTGCCCACATTATACAGGAAGCAGAATTTTGCTGCCCATTTTGATTTTGATTTCACACCTCTTCTCGTTTGTGTTGTTGTTCGCCAGGTACTTGACCACCTCTTACGGCACGGGGCAGGATATTGACGAGAGAATAGTAGAAGGTAAGAATGTTTCTCTGCTTGGGTGGCCATGAAATGCATTGGAATAGCTTGTAATAATATACGCCATTTAGCAGACGCTTTTATCCAAATCGACTTACAGTAGTGAATGCATACATTTTCAGTATATGTGGCCCCAGTGGGGATTGAACCCACAACCTAAGCGTTGCCAACGCTGTGCTCTACCAACTGAGCCACAGAGAACCACCTTGTGCGTGACACAGTCTGAGAGCGTTGTTTTCTTTTGACGCTGGTCGGTTTGTAACTGTCGCGCTCGTCGACTTCGCAGCTAACCCCCTGCTCGAGGCCTTTGGAAACGCTAAGACCGTCAGGAACAACAACAGCAGTCGATTCGGGAAGTTTGTGGAAATCCACTTCAACGCAAAGGTACCGTCACCCCCAGCCTCTCCGCATTCGGCTAAATAGACGTCTGATACGGATACTTGAAACTTGAAAACATAAACGCTGTGGTTTATGTGAAGTGATTCTGAAAATGTCAGAATGTGAAGAGCACTTCAGTTTGTTTGTATTGTGGTGCGCAACTTCAGATTTTTAAGTAGGACGTCCTTAAAAACTGCTCTGGTGAACTAGCCTGTCCTGTACTTTCTGTTTGTTACTGGGAATACCTCTTATTTGTTACTTTGTACCTGCTGCTGTGGATGGCACTCACCCGCCTGTCTGTCAGTGCATACGTCTTTGTTCATAGGTCCTTAAATTACAAATTTTACGCCACATCATTTCTCAGCCACCATTCATATGCTTGGCAACTTGCAATGTTTTCAGATTTTCTTAATTCACTAAACCAGGCCTGTTCGATTCGAGTGTATATGCAGGTATTTGCTCCAACCACACACTGCACCACCTGATGCCAAGAACCAAGGCAATGAGCTAATTGGTGAAATCAGGTGGTGTAGTGCGTGGTTGGAGCAAATACCTCGAGGCCTGGAATGAAATAGCCCTGCACCGAACCATTTGTTTGTACCATCATTCATTTTAAATATGCTTGTCGGGGCTGGCGGATAGCGTAGTGGTCTAATGCACCTACATCTTGGCTGGTCCGATAAGAGTGTGAGCTGCCTATCAGGGACGCGTTTTGAAACCCGTCTCTACCAGACCGGCCCTGGTCGTCAGCCCCGATCGGGGGCGGTGTTTGGCTGTCCGCCCCAGGGGAGGGGGGGGGGGAGGTGAGCCGGCTCGAGTTCGCCATGAAGCACGTAAGGGAGTCTGCAGAACGTGGGTGGGCGAGCGAATTCCGTCTCGAAGGAAGCGGAGTTCACTGCCCTCAGAGAATTGGCTTGCCTCTTAGAGACGAGCGGCGGACCCGTGTGGGGAGGGTAAATCTAAATAAATAGAGGGTGTAATTGGCCACTAAATTGGAAAAAAAATGGGAAAAAATCTATTATCATAATAAATATGCTTTTTCAGTAAGTGTCCCACTTGGGAATAAAACCCACGAGCCTCAGTTTCACAGCCCCAGGGTCCGCACTGTCACCCTCCGGATCTCCAGGGTCTCGTGCCTGAGCCGTGTTCCTCTCTTGCAGAACGCCGTGGTGGGGGGGTTCGTGTCCCACTACCTGCTGGAGAAGTCCCGCATCGTCATGCAGAGCAAAGAGGAGAGGAACTACCACATCTTCTACCGCCTGTGCGCCGGCGCCTCCGAGGACATCAGCCACAAGTTTCACCTCAGCTCCCCCGACACCTTCAGGGTGAGGAAGAGTTCACATTCACATTCACCTTCACATTCACCTTCACATTCACATTCACATTCTTCACCTTCACCTTCACCTTCACCTTCACATTCACATTCACATTCACATTCACCTTCACCTTCACATTCACCTTCACCTTCACATTCACATTCACACCTTCACATTCACCTTCACCTTCACCTTCACATTCACCTTCACCTTCACCTTCACCTTCACATTCACATTCACATTCACCTTCACCTTCACCTTCACCTTCACATTCACATTCACATTCACATTCACATTCACATCGATTCAAATTCACAAAGCTTTATGGACATTTGTGGGGCGGCGGATTTATTTATTATTTTTTATTGAACCTTTATTTAACCAGAAATTCACATTCCACATTGAGATTAAAAATCTCTTTTCAAGTGTGTCCTTTCAGTTCAAGCCAAGACAGGCAGCAAGAAAACAATTAGTTGCAGACATACAAAACATATAACATATAACAGAATCAAGGTTTAAAAATAGAAATATAATAAAAAAAAAAAAATAAGATATTAAAAAGATTTATATGACTTCAAATCACCTCAATCAGAGAAGTGGCAAGTGGCTACGGATAGCGTAGCGGTCTAATGCACTAATCTTGGCTGGTCCAATACGGTGTGTGGCGCTGCCTGTCAGGGATGTGGTTAGAAAAACCTGTCTCTGCCAGACCGGCCCTGGTTGTCAGCCCCGATCGGGGGGGGTGTTTGGCTGTCCGCCCCAGGGGAAGGGGGGAGGGTGAGCTGGCTCGGGTTCGCCTGTAAAGCACGTAAGGGTGTCTCCAGAACGTGGGTGGGGGCGAATTCCGAATTTCGAAGGAAGCTGCCCTCGGAGAATTAGCTTGCCTCGTAGAGACAAGTAGCAAACTTGTGTGGGGAGGGTAAATCTAAATGAATAGAAGGTGTAATTGGCCACTAAATTGGGAGGAAAAACTGGAAAAAATCTGAAACAATACATAAACACAGGCAAAACATGGCAGTAAAACAGGCATCACAATAAATAACAATAAGCCAGACTGTACAACATTACGACACTGAAAGACATCGCTGCCATGCCCTGAATACCCCGCGTCCTGGAAGCATCGCCCGTGCCCAGCTCAGCCGTCTGCCTGCAGCTCACAGATAACGCTACGATTCATTATACGAGTGCAGCTGAGGTTCGTATCCGTGAGGATGGCGCACGCTGGTGAAACTGTCCCTTTCGGTGTTATACTCACACTGGCCACTAGGTGTCACAGTAGGATCCCTGTGAACAGGTTCTCCGGACTCAAAGCCGTCCGCGGATTGGAAAACGTTCCGGCCAATCGCAGGCTCCTCTTAAGTCACAGCACTTAATAAATGACTACGTCCGTTGCTAATGGGCAGAAGGTCCCTTTGGGAGCAGACCAAATGATCTCTTCCCCCAGAGTGTCTCGGGGCCTCGTCCGTAATGGCCGCTGTGTGTTTTTGAGGTAATGTGTTATTGACTCCACAGCACGGCGCCGGAGTCATTCGCGCTAATGGAGCGTTCGCCTCGACGTTTCCGCTGTCCCCTAATTAAAGAGCAGACGTGTGTCCTGGCCTTTGGAGTGCGTAGCTCTTGGCTCGCGACGCTGGCCACTTTCCATTAGTGTTTCTCCCGGTATTGAGCGATTTGACCTTGCTCTGTGACTTGACACGCCACACAGCTGCTCTGAAGAGTCGCGCATGGTCCTGTGTTTGTGTTCGACCGGAACGTGAATCTTCTGGGTAATGAGAGAGCGTTCGCGTTACGGTTGAAAGGATTAAACGGGAGAGAGTCTTTTTTGCATTAGCGCTAAAATGTATCGCGCGAACATGCCGGGGCTCCAAAGAGCTTTTTTTTTCTCTCCTGCGAAGGTTGTTACCTTAATGGCCAACAAATGCTTATTTTGCAGGAAATGTAACTGCCATTTCACATGGATTTTCTGTTACTTATTCTCTAATGCAGTGAGCTGGAGCTTTCGGAGTAAACTGGCCTGTGTAAAACCTTCTCTGCTCTGCTGACGAAGCTAAGTGGGGGCATTATGTTTCAGGAGGGCCACACCTTGCTTCTGCGGTTCCATCAGAAATAAGGTTTTAGGTCTGCAAATCAGACTATTATGCACAAGTTTTTATGCAACTTGACCCAAATTGGACCCTCTCCTGGTCCCCAAGTACCCAGTAATGGTCAGGTCACAAGGTCGAAGGGCAAAGGTCACAGAGACGCCTTCAACTTTTCGTATTTTTTCAATCTGTATCGCTGTCAACTCTGCGTGAGTTGGAGGAAGCTTCCCCTGTTCCCCCGGAGCCCTATTGACTTACATTTACATTGTGACCTTGACCTGTGACCTTGACCAAGGTCACGGTCAGAAAGGCTCCAGTTGTTTTGCATTTCAGAGTTTTTAACTTCACACAGATATTCTGCTTGCTGTTCCGCAGAACCCCCTCGTGTTAAAAGGTGAAACTCAACGTCACAAAGGCTCTTGATATTTTTTTCTATTACTTATGCCGGGAAAATTCTCCGTGAACTAATGTCCAAGCTTGTCCATAATGCAGTCTTGCAGTGTCTGTATCTTACTTCCCTAATGGTTAGGGAACTGGGCTTGTAACTCAGAGGTTGCTGGTTAAATTCCCAGGTGGGGGCACTGCCGTTGTACCCTTAAGCAAGGTACTTAACCTGAATTGCTTCAGTCAAATATCCAGCTGTGTAAACTGATTGTATGTAAAGAAATGTAAACTGTAAGTCGCTCTGGATAAGAGCGTCTGCTAAATGCCTGTAATGTAAAATGTAAAGCACCAAACAGACTCCCAGTGCAGTGGATAAGAGCACTTTAATAGAAGACCTCTTGCACTGCTCTGGACTGGACAGGGTGAAAGAGCTTCTCTTAGTATCAGATCAGTGTCGAAACCACATCACCGTCCCTGCAGTCTCTCCTGGGAGAGAAGCCTTCTCTCCGCCCCGTCCTCCAGCTAAACCTGCGTGCCTCTCGCATGAAATCAAACTATGTTCTCCCCCCACCCTAATTTATGCCATTTAGCAGACACTTTTATCCAAAGCGACTTACAGTAGTGAATGCATACATTTTACAGTATATCTGATCCCAGTGGGAATCAAACCCTCAACCAAAGCGTTGTCAACGCCGTGCTCTACCTACTGAGACACACAGAACCACACTCTACCTACTGAGACACACAGAACCACGCTCTACCTACTGAGACTACACAGAACCATGCTCTACCTACTGAGCCACACAGAACCACGCTCTACCTACTGAGCCACACAGAACCACGCTCTACCTACTGAGCCACACAGAACCACGCTCTACCTACTGAGACTACACAGAACCACGCTCTACCTACTGAGACACACAGAACCACGCCCCCACCCCCCGCCGCCGTTTCTCCCACTCGTATCGCTCCATCAGGTCTCTGCTCCCAGTTTTCCCCGCATGCCGAGTCAGGGGGGGACAGAAAAGCCATTAAGATGCAGACGGAGAAATCCCAGGGAGGGAGAAATGACTTCTTGTGTCGGGCTGAATTGTTAAAAAGCCTCATTTCCCTCGTGTGTTGGCCCCCTGGGCAGGCGGGACTCTGAGCGCTGGGACACTGTGTACGCAGCAGGGCTGACAACAGCTCGCTGGGCCCGCTGCTGGCTGGGACCATTACCATTACAGGCATTTAGCAGACGCTCTTATCCAGAGCGACTTACACAGTTTACATTTCTTTACATACAATCCATTTATACAGCTGGATATTTTACTGAAGCAATTCAGGTTAAGTACCTTTAGCTCAAGGGTACAACGGCATTGCTCCACCTGGGAATTGAACCAGCAACCTCTGAGTTAGAAGCCCAGTTCCCTAACCGCAGGGTGGATTCTATCAGGACTTTGTGTAACTTTGGTTCATGGTTAAAAGCAAACGTTCATCTTTTGCTTTGGAAACACAGGCCCAGGCGAGTTAAGCGACCACCGAAATCAACTTGCCAAATTGCGGCCGTGGTGATTAAAACAGACTTTGCGTTTATGTGTAGTTCAAAGTAAAGGACATTCTGATTGAAACTAGACCAGTGGCTTTTGCTGGAGTATGACCGGGTGTGTGACAATCACCACCCACCATCACTGACCTGGGTGCCATGTAGAACCCGTTAATGCTGTCCAATGAAAAGAGTGTTTTTTTCCAGGTATGTAACCGTTTCCAGGACAGCAACACTGCTGTCACTCAGAAGCATATTTAAAAAACGGCAGATATTGGAAACACCAGGAACCTTTCGGTTTATTGCATTCCCTATTTGATGAGTAGTACTTGTTCAACATTTAATGTCAGGAGCCTCAGCATTGCACAGTGGTTTTTAACATTAAACTTTGTCCCCCTTCCCCCCCCTCCCCACTACAGTACCTGAATCGGGGCTGCACTCGCTATTTCGCCAGCAAAGAGACGGACAAACAGATTCTGCAGAGCCGCAAGAGCCCAGAGGTACGTATCTCTTTCCTCTCCACAGGCCCTTCACCAGGAACCTGATGCTCTGTGCAGCCAATCAGCAGGAGCCTGACGCTCTGTGTCAGCCAATCAGCAGGAGCCTAACACTCTGTGTCAGCCAATCACCAGGAGCCTGATGCTCTGTGTCAGCCAATCAGCAGGAGCCTGGCGCTCCGTGCAGCCAATCAGCAGAAGCCTGATGCTCTGTGCAGCAGATTGTTTCCTCAGCGTTGTGGGAATGTGTGCGAGCAGTGAGCATGCAGGGGCTTGAGAAGAATGCACAGCTTCTGAAGGCATGCTGTGTTTAGTTTTACACCGGTTATCAGGTATAGACGAGAGGGGTGTTCTTTCAGTGTCAGTCATAATATATAATATATATGCTATTTTGCAGATGCTTTTATCCAAAGCAACTTACAGTAGTGAATGCATACATTTTTCAGTATATGTGGTCCCAGTGGGGATTGAACCCACAGCCTAAGGCATGCCAACAGCATGCTCTACCAACTGAGACAAACAGAACCACGCTTTACCTACTGAGCCACACAGAACCACGCTCTACCTACTGAGCCACACAGAACCACGCTCTACCTACTGAGACACACAGAACCACGCTCTACCTACTGAGACACAGAACCACACTCTACCAACTGAGACACACAGAACCACACTCTACCTACTGAGCCACACAGAACCACGCTCTACCTACTGAGCCACACAGAACCATGCTCTACCTACTGAGCCACACAGAACCACGCTCTACCTACTGAGACACACAGAACCACGCTCTACCTACTGAGCCACACAGAACAAGTCAGTCAGCGTTTCAGACAACCCCGCAGTCTCCTCCCCGTTTGACTCTTCTAGAATGACGGGCTACGTGTTCTCTGCGCTTCTCCTGTAATCCAGGTTTCAAAGGAAGATCAAATCCCTTTAAATCCGTATACACGGGGGAGGGATTCTTCCCTGTCGGGTAATTGTAGCGGAGCTTGGAAAGATGTGATTTAAGCACGTGAGCGTCCGCTGAGTGACGTCGATAAGAGTGCGATTAGTTCCCCTGGCTGGGGACTCTGGGGTCTTTAGCTCAGCGGGCTAATCGTGTCTCTTGTGGCATTGGGATCCTCGGTTCGAAACTGGCTGCAGGCATAAGCAACTCCGTTACATAATGATGGGGGGACGCATTGTCCTCCCATCGGTGGGGGGGCACCCCTTGTCTGGGATTCGCACAAATCCTGACGACTCTGGAAACGCTTAGCGGGCTCGGCGGGAATAGAAGACGAGCGTTCACTTCCCGCCCAAAACACTCACACCACCAGGCTGTGAGAAACAAGACGACTGGCAGGGCCCGTGGAATGCAGCAGCGGGTGCGCGCCACAGGGGGGCGCCAGAGCAGGGCAAGACCGCGACCTGCAGCTAGCGCGCAGCGTCACGTCGGAGTTTAGCTGAGCGTACAGTAGAACGAGGCAGTAGTGGTGACGGATTGGGGGGGACAAAATGCAGCCGAGCCCCTCCCCAATGGTGACGACGGTACGACCCGAAAGGCCCCCACTCCCTCAAGGCGCAGACAGATCGGCGGTTCTTAATTCGGACGCTCTTGGAAAGCGCCGTGTCCGCGATGTTGTGCAGTGACATTTAAATGGGGCGCGCGGCACCAGTTTTGCGTCAGAGGCCGCCTGCGTCATTGCAGTACGCATTTTTGTAGCAATACGGTTGAAGTCCAACTGTGTGCTCGCTTGAAGTTGGCCAGCTGCTGCTGGGGGGGGGGGGGTTTATTCATGGAGCAGATGCGGTGATAGACGAGCCAGTCTTAGGCCCTGCGCTGGTGCGAGCGCGCTGAAATTAGACGAGTCCCACAGACTCCACATCACGGTTGGGATACTCCCCTTGAACCTCAGCAGCAGATGTTGTGGGAGATGCAGATCACGGGCAAATATTTTAATTAGCAAAAGCAGAAAAAACAGACCAGCAACATGAAATGATGTGAAATGGACTGAACGCGGCATATCAGTGGGAATTCTTCACGGTGCGAAACGAGGTTTGCCTCCGCGCTCTCTCTTCCTTTGATGAATTATGTACAGGGATTTCATTACTGCTGCCGTGTACGGCACTCCTTCATCAATTGAAGGCTTTGGCTTTGGAATATTGATATTCATTTTAGTGTATAAGGACGTCAGAAGGCCTGAGGTTATTCAGATAGCATAATTATTTTGTGTATCTCCATAAACCGCATGCCTTTGTACTAATGTTCTTCATTAATAACTGTGTAACAATATATATGTACGGACGCTTTATAAAACGTCAATTTCAAAGGTAGTACGGTCCACGGACAAATGAGGAGATTCCACCCAAACGCTCTCTCATTGTTTACCATTTAATATTATTTTTAATCAAATACAAATAATACTGTTGGTCTGCTGAGAGGCACATCCCAGAATGCACTTGTGCTTATTATGGCAACGCTCCCTCCGTCTCAGACTGTGGCAGTGACCTCTGTGGCCGGTGCATAATTGGTCATGGCCTCAACCAGGGAGGGAGGGTTTTAGTAGGCAGGATGCACCCCCATCACATTGCTCAACAGCGCCCCCTCTGGGTCCTATTCTGCAGTCCAACTGCACCTCACCTCGGTGTGGCGAGGAAGCAGTCTGCCAGTTTCACACAATAGAAGAGGACACGCATTGGAGTGGGTGCCAAATTGACAGAGTACATTACGGTTATGGAAAAGGCCTGCAGTGGCGACCGGGCACTATGAATTGCAAAATAAGGAAGAAAAAGGAAGCGAGTGATAATGCCTGTGAATGCGAAATGCTCTGGCGCTGGTTGTGTGACAAAAGAAAACCCAGGAAAGGCGCTTGGTTGGACACATAAAACATTTATAAGCAGCCCCAGGTGAGGCCTATCGGCTCTGGAGCGTGTGCCTGGCATGTGAAGCGACACCACGTCCTTCAGGCTCAACCTCTAATACTTCTCTGCCTCCCCCCCCCCCCCTAAACAACGGAAGAAATAACGTTCCAATCAGCTGTAGATGTAAACGCACAACAGTAAACTACTGCACACTACTGATGAAAAATCCTAGATGCCTTTTATGTGGTAATATTATTCTTCAGTATTGATTGTTGTTTTTTGGGGTTTTTTTTGGAGAGCAGCCCCGGGTGGCTTCACCCTTTACGGCTGCAGTTGTGAAAATGTCAAATAAAGCTGGAATTTAAACGTGAAGTGCGTCGCTACATCACCAACGCTGGAGGGGAGGGCACCGTAAACACTGTGACAAATCTGCTAAGTGTCTGGCGATGGCTGTGTCCGCCATTTTGAGGTGTCTTTTTAGGACTGAGAAGCAGCGTAAAAAAATGCTGCCCGTTCCCCCCTGGGTCAGTGAAATGGGCTGTGATGCCATCTCTCTGTGCCACTGCTGTTAATCACCGCTGTCTCTTTGCATTGCTTCTTCTGTGCACGGTACAGGACGATAAGGTGATCCCGTTTCTCCTGGCAGGCCGTTAAAAACTGCGTGGGTTTGTGGTGTAAATGTGGGAGTCCTCTCTCCTCAGATTCCTCTGTCTGTGGGGAGAGACGCAGAGCCAAAGCATGTACCTCGGCTCTTAATCTAACCGATTTGACCTTGTTTTGTGTGTGTGGTGTGTGGGTGGGTGTGGTGTGGTGTGGTGTGGTGTGGTGTGCTGTGTAGGGGGTTTTGGTTTGGGTGACTTTAAATGGTGACGGGGTTTTCCATATCTTTCACGTCCGACTGCCACCTGGCGCAGAACGTCACAGTATGGCATTTAAACCGCATTTAACTGCCGACGAGACCTTTTCAAGATCGCTCAAGGTATTAAAAGGTACCTCCATTGAACGTGCATTGAAGTTTCATGGACGGATTATTGATTTTATAGTCACTCAAACGTGCTGTAAACCTATGTGTATATTCGGTGGCTGCTTGGAATGTTTTTCGACAAGAATAGCGAATTGGAAGTGTGACCTTTTTGAGAATATTTGCGTAGTCCTTCAGCTTTTGGATCATATCGATCTTTTGAAGGATATTTCAATCACACAACAGTGCAGCACCTTACTTAAGTTAGCTTGGTTTACAAATAAAAGCACATTGACTGACTGGATAAATGATTAATCCACGTTTATTTTTGTCATTTCAATCTGCAGTTTGGTCAGATTTGCATTGCATTAAAAGTACTGAAAAAAGGGTGGCTGATAGCGTATCGGTCTAACCCACCATATTTTGGCTGGTCCGATATGGTGTGCGCTGCCTGTCAGGGACGCGGTCCGAAACCCGTCTCTACCAGATGAACCCTGGTCCTTAGCCCCAATCGGGGGCGGCATTTGGAGTCTCCAGAACGCGGGTTGGGCGAATTCCGTCTCGAAGGAAGCAGAGTTTGCTGCCCTTGCTGGAGAATTAGCTTGCCTTGTAGAGACGAGAGGCAGACTCGTGTGGGGGGGGAGGGCGAATCGAAATAAATAGAGGGTGTAATTGGACACCAAATTTGGAGAAAATCGGGGAAAAATCCAAAACTATATTTATTTTTTCAAAAGTACTGAAAAAACAGCAATGAAACTGAAAATGGTTCTGAGACTGCTGTTAGCATCTGCGACCGTCGCCCCGCAGTGCCGTAGTACAGCCGCACACTGTGACATTCTGACAAGGTGCTGCTCTCTCTGTGTGACGCTCCCTCTGTCATCGCCAATCCTCTCGTCTGAAATGTGTACTGAATCGGTACACTCTGTTAACATGCTGGGCTTTCAGCGCCCAACTCTACAGGTGCAGAAATTGGGATTTGTGTACTTCAGCTTCTACCCGAGTAGACTTTTTTCATGCGGGCGATTGCCATGGGAACCCCTTGGATTGACCTGTGGAGGTTTGAGGTAGTGCTGGAGGAGTCCAGAGGCTCAGGTCTACTGCACTGGATGATTCTTCTCCTGCTGTGGCCAAGGAAATGTGTCCGAATATGTGTGCTTGTCTGCTTGATGGTTGCTGTGAAAGTTGCTTTGGTTTTCTCCCAGTAGTGACTGCGGTCAGGCTGACAGCTTTGACCTGCCTGCTAATCACAAACCACTCGATCTGGTGCGAAAACCCGCAGCGGTTTCCATCAATCGCATCTCGTTTTGCTCCATCCCCCAAACTTTATCGACTGCTTTATTCTGGTTTTATAATTGCAGCAATGTGTGGAGCAGGTGGGTCAAATTTGTAATTAAGTCGACTGCTAACTCTTTAGGGGAAGTTTGTCTGTAATTTGGTTGCCGTAGCATTGGGGGTGGGGGTGGGGGTGGGGGTGGGGGTGGGCGGGACATGTGTGGGTGGTTGTGAGGCGTGAGGCGTGAGAGAGGGGCAGAGGGGCAGAGGGGCAGAGGGGCAGAGGGGCAGAGGGGCAGAGGGGCAGAGAGGCAGAGGGGCAGAGGGGCAGAGGGGCAGAGGGGCAGAGGGGCAGAGGGGCAGAGAGACAGAGGGGCAGAGGGGCAGAGAGACAGAGGGGCAGAGAGACAGAGAGGCAGAGAGGCAGAGAGAGACAGACAGAGGGGCAGAGGGGCAGAGGGGCAGAGGGGCAGAGGGGCAGAGGGGCAGAGGGGCAGAGGGGCAGAGGGACAGAGAGGCAGAGAGAGACAGACAGAGGGGCAGAGGGGCAGAGGGGCAGAGGGGCAGAGGGGCAGAGGGACAGAGAGGCAGAGAGGCAGAGAGAGACAGACAGAGGGCAGAGGGGCAGAGGGCAGAGGGGCAGAGGGGCAGAGGGGCAGAGAGAGACAGACAGAGGGGCAGAGGGGCAGAGGGGCAGAGGGGCAGAGGGGCAGAGCTGACATTCCTGTGGTTTAACAGCACTTGAAAGCGGGCCCGCTGAAGGACCCCCTGCTGGACGACCAGGGGGACTTCAGCAGGATGTGCGTGGCGATGAAGAAGATCGGCCTGAACGACACCGAGAAGCTGGACCTGTTCCGGGTGGTCGCCGGCGTCCTGCACCTGGGCAACATCGACTTCGAGGAGGGCGGGAGCACCTCCGGTAACCACAGCGTGGGGAGGGGGAGGAAGGGGGAAGGGGGAGGGAGGAGGGGCGGGAGCACCTCCGGTAACCACAGCGTGGGGAGGGGGAGGGAGGAGGGGGAAGGGGGAGGAGGGGAGGGGGAGCACCTCCGGTAACCACAACGTGGGGAGGTGGGGGAGGAGGGGGAAGGGGGAGGAGGGGGGGGGGGGGAGCACCTCCGGTAACCACAACGTGGGGGGGGAGGGAGGAGGCGGGGAGGGAGGAGGGGAGGCCGGGAGCACTTCCGGTAACCACAACGTGGGGAGGGGGAGGAGGGGGAAGGGGGAGGAGGGGGAGGGGGAGGCCGGGAGCACCTCCGGTAACCACAACGTGGGGAGGGGGAGGGAGGAGGAGGGAGGAGTGCTCTGAGGAGCTAGGGTCATCTCACTCACTCACTCACACTCACGTTTCCCTGTGCGGGTTTCACTGGCTCATTTAACATTTTACATTTTAGGCATTGAGCAGACGCTCTTGTCCAGAGCGACTTACAAGACGTGCATTAATACATGGCACATATGGCTCATGATACATGGCTCAGTCAGAGATGGCTGGCTCAAAAATGACAGCCGGCAAAAATGAAATACGCTTTTCCTTGGCGGAGAATTGCGGAGAACACTGGGCGTGGCGTCATTTGCCAAGACGGTGGCACTCACCCGTCCAAACGGACGTCTCTTTCCCATTTTCCGCTCGTTCTGCCAGGTTTAGGGCGACTCGTGTATCGCCACCATCCCACTTCGGAGTGAGTACTCTGCCATGAGCTCACGTTCTCACAGTCACTTCGTCACTATTGAGCGTTTCCGCTGTTTCCTTCCAGGAGTTAATTGCCGTCTGGCTGTCTCTTTTTTTTTTTTTTTTTTTTTTTTTTTTTTTTTTTTACCCTGTTTTTCTCCCAAGTTGGTAGCCAATTACTCCCGCTGTGCTTAGTGCAATCCCCTCCCTCGTAGTTCGCTGCCGTAGCCCTGTGACCGGCAGTGACAATGGCGAAGCGCTGCCTCCTCCGAGACAGCACTCGCCGTGCTGTCAACTATAATTCCGGCACCCCAGAACCACTCCTGTGCGCAGCGAACTGTGTCGGCTTCCTTCCCCCCTCCCTGGGGCGGACAGCCAATTGCCGCCCCTGGTGGCACTCCCAACCAGAGCCGACTCTGGCGCGACGGGGAATCGAACCCCGGTCGCCGTGGCCGGAGTCGGACGTTGAAATCACTGAACTAGCCCTCCTGGCTGTCTTTCTAATCGTGAAAGGAGTCTTATAAATGCCCGTACCTTCTGACCTCATCGCACAGTCATTCCACACTGAAGTTCTCCATTGTTTCAAAATGCAGGAAAAGGGTGAACTAGGGTGAACCGGAAGAAGTGCCCCACCTCCATCGACCAATCATCAACGATACGGGTCTTGCGGCTGGCGCGGCGCGGACCATGTAGTTAGAAAACTCGGAACTCTTGCGTTCCGACCGTGATCGCGTCGCTTTGGCCTCGCACCCGGGGCGAATCCCTCCAGGTGTAAATTAAGCTTAAGGCCTCCTGTGTGGCCTCCATCTTGGCTCCTTAACCCAAGCTCTAACTCCCGAGTACTCTAACTTACCTTTTACTTGATGTATTGAAAGGCACAGCAGTGTCAGCATTGATGGATTGGGGAAGCCAAGGAATAACGGAAGCCATTTTAATTTTAAATGGATGAACAGAGAGGTTAACTCTCGGCCATAAATCACCCCTGAGTTCTATGCGTCACGATGTAGATTAGCACCGGGGTGTGCACCCCGTCGCTGGTGCCAAGCGAGGCACACAGGGCGCCCTGTCGGGTTTCTGTTGAGTCGCTGAATAAGTTGAGTTTAGTCGAATCCTCTGGGATATTACTTGTTCCTAGTGTGTGTAGCTTGCGTGAGATTGTTGTTTGTTTTGTGTAATGACAAAAGTGTCAGCGGCTGGATTTGGTTAAATTGTAGGGGATTCATTTACTGGTTTTATGGTCATTTCATATACAGGTAACTGCCAAAAGAAAGGAAACACTTGAGTAAATGAGGGATACAAACTATATTGAAAGTAGGTGCTTCCACACAGGTGTGGTTCCTGAGTTAATTAAGCAAATAATATCCCATCATGCTTAGGGTCGTGTATAAAAATGCTGGGCAGGCCCAGTTGCCTATTATTTTGGATAACATGGCTAGAAGAAAAGATCTCCGTGACTCCGTGAGGGGTGAACCCAATTGAACTCTTATGGGAGATTCTGGAGCGGCGCCTGAGACAGCGTTTTACACCACCATCAACAAAACAACAAACGATGGAATATTGTTGCCTCTGTCCAGTAGAGTTCCAGACACTTGTAGAATCTATGCCAAGGCTCATTGAAGCTGTTCTGGCGGCTAGGGGTGGCCCAACGCCCTTTAAGTCACTTTGAACTTTTTGTGTTTCCTTTATTTTGGCAGTTACCTGTGTGTGTGTGTGTGTGTGTGTGTGTGTGTGTGTGTGTATATATATATATATATATATATATGATACAATGCATGGTATATATGTATGCATAATGGTTGTGCGTCTGTGTGTGTGTCTGTGTGTGTGTGTGTGTGTGTCTGTGTGTCTGTGTGTGTGTGTGTGTGTGTGTGTGCGTGTGTGTGTGTGTGTGTCTGTCTGTCCTCAGGTGGCTGTACTCTGAAGAACCAGTGCAGTCAGTCTCTGGATCACTGTGCAGAGCTGCTGGGTCTGGACCAGGAGGACCTGCGGATCAGCCTCACCACCAGGGTCATGCTCACGACAGCAGGGGGCGCCAAAGGAACAGTAATCAAGTAAGACTCCGCCGTAGAAGGCAGGGAGCAAGAGAAAGAGGAGAAAAATGCCTTTCTGCTTAAAGCCGTTGAGGGAAGCTGTGAAATCTTGTATATGAATGAGTTAAAATGGTCTTTTCTATAATTAGGGAATTTAATTCAATTTTATTCACATTTATTTTTCTCCATTTCTATTGCCGGGAGGCTTCCACATTTAGGGGCAGAATTTTACGGATATTTCATCACTAAGATAATTTGGCATTATGTACTATAATAGTTTGCCGTCCTCTATCGACCAGTTCTGACGACAGCCACAGAACAGAGGAGGAGTTAATGTCCTCCCTCCCTGGGCTGTTTGTGACGTTCGGCGACCAGGCGTCTGACTGCAGGCGATGCGGTTTGTGATGGAGGTCCCGGCGAAGTAGATCATCGGTCCTCCTCCTCGTGTGCGTTCTCGCTCTCCGCCTGCCGCCGAATCAGTCACTTTCACGTTGCCACAGAAACCGGAGGGTGTGGACGAGGCGTTGCTCGACGGATGAGGATGAGCCGTGAGCGGCTCAGCGATAGGTCCCTCGCCGATGTGCCCGGCCGTCACTCCCGCCAGCATCAAAGGCCGGCTTTTAACACCAGTCCCAAATGCTTTTAAAATGTATTATATTTTTTTCCCTGTTTTTCTCACAATTTAGTAGCCAGTTACACCCTCACAAGCCCGCTGCTAGCCCATTTCTGATACCAGTAGTGGCAGGAACGACAAACCGCCTCCTCCGAGACAGAACTCGCTAATTGCCGACCGTGATTCCAGCCAGAGAGAAGCTTTTTTCTGCAGCGAGCTCATGCCGGCTTCCCTCCCCCCTCCCTCTGGGGCAGACAGCCAATCGCCGCCCCCCTAGCAGCGCTCCCAGCCAGATCAGGACTGACGCAGCCGGGTTTCGTACCGCAGCTGCAGTGGGCAACTTGCATTCCAGTTGGACACTCTTACCGTTACGCCACCCGGGAAGCCCGAATGCTTTTTTAAAATCCCACCGGCTTTAATGAGGTTTTTTTTTTTGTGAACAATTTTTAGAATGATTTAGTTTTTTATAATCATATATTCAGGCATATCCATTAAACCAACTGTAGAGAAGTTGGATGGGGTTTGTATAATGTGGCTGTACGGGGGAAAAAGCACCTTTAATGTGTTTCTTTAATCTCTAGATTCCCTTTTCTGTGCTTTTTTTATTATATATATATTTTTAAATAAGAAACTAGACTTTGCGACTCTCTTTCCTTTCTTTTTTGATGTTAATTTTCCGGTACTCTGCACCTCGTTAAAATGTGGGTGCTCCCCCTCGTCTTTTGTACATACAAATGAAGACAGAAATATGCGTGCCGGGCGTCTAAGATGGAGCGCTTGAAGGAACAGGGGGAAGAAGAAGGGAGAAAGTGAAGCAGAAAAAAGTTTTTGAGCACAGCAAGGTGGGTTGGGGGTTGGGGGGTTCTGAAAAGCCAGGATATATGGTTTCCAGACTTAAATATTTTTGTATTAATTTGTTTGGGATTTTTTTCAGTTTTTCTCCCAATTTAGTAGCCTCTACTTGTTTTGATTTACCCTCCCCACACGAGTTTGCAGCTCGTCTCTACGAGGCAAGCTAATTCTCAGAGGGCAGCTGTGGATTTTAGGCACAAGTGCAGAGCCCTGGGCCTGTACACAAAGAGAAGGAGTGTTGATCTAGGATCAGGTTTCCCCTGTCCATATCCTAACCATATCCATTATGAGCTAAAGGGCTAAACTGATCCTAGATCAGCACTCCTACTCTTAGGATCTTTGTACATACGGCCCCTGGTTCTGCCCGGTTACCAATGTGTTTGAGCCATCGCTAGGGAATCCATCCGCGGTGCAGCTTGGACGCCTGCTCTCCCTACTCTCTTGCGTGTTAGATTCTGTCTGCTTTGACCGACGTTTGCCTGTTGGCTAACTCCTGAGAGCGCACTTCCCGCATCTCAAGCGAAGATGTCAACTGGGTTCAGTTAGCGTCCGCGCGCATTCGTGTTCCGCGCAACGAATACCGTCAACGGCAAAGTGGCTGAAAGACTTAAGAGGGCGACGGGGGATTTGAACTTGTGTGCTACCTGTAAGTCGGCTATTTTTACCGCTTGCGTAAGAGGGGGAAAGCCCCGGTCAAAAGCAGTTGGCGGCAGAATGGCTTTAGCCCTTTTTTTCTGTGGGTGGCGGCGGAGACGCTAATCGTTTTCACCCCCGACGGGCGAGTGCACGGAAGCCGGGAGCTGAAAGCGAAAGTCATTCGCAGCCGAAAAATGCAAGTCGAGCGGTGAAAAATCCGGTGCTAAAAAAGCGTTTTACTCAAAACGGATCATCCGTCACGGGTGAGAAATATGACAGCGAGCCGGAAAGTGAGCGGTGCAATTCCCCACGGCATATTCTGTCCTTCAGAGTGTTTGACTGGGCGGGAAGATGAATGTGTGTGAAAGGGCTGGCTCTTTTCTTAGGCTGGCGTTGCCCTATGCATAGCACGGTGTTATTGTAACACTAATTGCATAACAGTGATATAATGCTATATTGTTGGGATAATTCTGGCTTGAAGTTGGTTCCACGCAGGGGCGATTCTAGGATTTGACCTTTAGGGGGGGCTCAGCCCCCAATGAGAATGTGAGATGTACACATGCAACGCACAAGCACAAGCACAGTAAAATAATTTACTGTTACATTCCCCAAAACAAAAACACCACAATGGTGGTCGCTCTCAAAATTGAAATACCACTCTCTATCTGTGGTATTGGTCAAAATAGATATGAAGTAAAACTGTTTTTTTTAGAAAAGAATGACTAAACATTTTCAGGGGGGCTGAGATGAAAGACAGGGGGCTAAAGCCCCCCTAAATAGGGTCTGAAGTCTACACTGGTTCCGCGTTAGGTGAGGTAATGAACGGGTCCTAGCAGGGGCGAGGCGTGTGGATGGGGTTCACCTGCAGGCAGGTGGCTGGGGGACATTGATAAGGAGGAGGCGGGGAGGTATTAGGGGGATTGCAATTATAAAAAAACAAAAAACAATTTTAAATGATATTTTTGTGTCACTCTTCAACATCACACCATTGCTGCAAATGAAAGTCACGTGAAAAAGAACAGTTAAGCCTATACCCTATGATGTGATCAACATAAAATACACATTTGGATTACAGTGTGAGACCGCGTCGCGTTAACTGACGACCGCTTGGCGTGAGCTGCTGAGAAGCAATTAACAGCGCTGGAAAACAATCACAATGGAAATATAACAGCGTGACATTCATAAAGATCTATGCTGCACAACCTACTCATTAATGCAGTTCTTGATATTGAAGTATTGCTGTGTGGCCCGTGACTGTGAGACAGCAAAGAGATATCCCTGTTGAGTGAGCGTGGGGCAAATGGCCACGAGTCGTTCGGTCTGTCGAGGCTCGTTCAGACCCTCTGTCCTGAGCAGCTGGAGGGGCGGGGGGCGGGCGGGAGGGGGGATTAGCGTTGTGCTCTGGATTAAAAGCATTCCTCTCCCCCCGCATGTCCTTCTCTTCGTCCTCGCATCGATATCATTAAATCGCCTCCTTTGGCGCTTCCGGAATTAATTATTCCTCTCCTGCCGGGACGGTGATTAATGCACGCTTGGTGTTCCTTCACTCAGGCGTCAGAGAGGCTCCCTGGGTACGAGCCGCGGTGTGATCCCGCTCGCGCTCCCGCTCGCCGTATCCAGGTCATTTTGGGGGTGCTCCATCTCGGCGATGCTTGAGGTGTCCTCGTTTCTTGACTCCCTGTCCTCCCCGTCCTCCTCCTCCTCCTCCTCCTCCTCCTCCTCCTCCTCCTCCTCCTCCTCCTCCTCCTCCTCCTCCTCCTCCTCCTCCTCCTCCTCCTCCCTCCTCCTCCTCCTCCTCCCTCCTCCCCGTCCTCCTCCTCCTCCTCCTCCTCCTCCCCTCCTCCTCCTCCTCCTCCTCCTCCTCCTCCTCCCCTCCTCCCCTCCTCCTCCCCTCCTCCTCCTCCTCCTCCTCCTCCTCCTCCTCCTCCCCTCCTCCTCCTCCTCCTCCTCCTCCTCCTCCCCTCCTCCTCCTCCTCCTCCCTCCTCCTCCTCCTCCTCCTCCTCCCTCCTCCTCCTCCTCCCCTCCTCCTCCTCCTCCTCCTCCTCCTCCTCCTCCTCCTCCTCCTCCTCCCCGTCCTCCTCCTCCTCCTCCTCCTCCTCCTCCTCCTCCTCCTCCTCCTCCCCGTCCTCCTCCTCCTCCTCCTCCTCCTCCTCCTCCTCCTCCTCCTCCTCCCCCTGTCCTCCTCCTCCTCCTCCTCCTCCTCCTCCTCCTCCTCCTCCCCCTCCTCCTCCTCCCCGTCCTCCTCCTCCCCGTCCTCCTCCTCCTCCTCCTCCCCCTCCTCCTCCTCCTCCCTCCTCCTCCTCCCTCCTCCCCCTCCTCCTCCTCCTCCCCGTCCTCCTCCTCCTCCTCCCTCCTCCTCCTCCTCCTCCTCCTCCCTGTCCTCCTCCTCCTCCTCCTCGATCTCCCCAGGGTGCCGCTGAAGGTGGAGCAGGCCAACAACGCGCGGGACGCCCTGGCCAAGGCCGTGTACAGTCGGCTCTTCGACCACGTGGTCACCAGGGTCAACCAGTGCTTCCCCTTCGAGACCTCCTCCAACTTCATCGGGGTCCTGGACATCGCTGGCTTCGGTAAACCCCCCCCACACACACACACACACACACACACACATTGTACACTCTGGCCCGGTTCCAGAACAAAATCACTAAGTGTACATGAGTGGGGATGCACTAGTAGCTAGCTGCAGCACACACTGTGCTGTCTGCCTCTGTGTGTTTGGCTGTGGTGGCAGCAGCGATGGTGGTGTTGCTGGTGCTCGGCTTCTGCTGCAGCCGTTTGAGAATATCCATTATGATGCTGTAGCTAGCTATGCTAGCTAACCATTTGCAAATTGGTCTCGCAAGCTAAAAAAGTAAGCCGGTAGGTCAAAATTCTCTGTAACACCAAACAAAATGCCACCTGACAACGCGTGAGGCAAGATGAAAGAATGTCGCCTGGCTGCGTGTGTTATGAGCCTGCGAGGACCTGCATGCAAACGAGTAATGCACAGAACATTTGTAGTGCTTTACAAAAGTGTTATTGCAATATTCAATCTGAGGGTGCAGTGCACCCTTTTGCACCCTCGTAGAAGCGGGCCTGCCTACACTCCTCTTCTCCTCTCCCCAACCCCCGGTGGCAGCGAACACTCTTCCCTCTGTCTGTATGTGACACGTGCCCGAGAGTCTCCTGGCCGCACGCACGCAGGCGTTTCAGGGCGAGGAGCAGATGAGATTAATCAGACACGCACACCCCTGCCTCCTGTCTCCGCAGAGTACTTTGAGCACAACAGCTTCGAACAGTTCTGCATCAACTACTGCAACGAGAAGCTGCAGCAGTTCTTCAACGAGCGCATCCTGAAGGAGGTGAGTGTGGGGGGGGGGGGTGGGGGGGCTGGGGCTGGGGGCGGGTCCTTAATACCGCCGTCCTGGTGCAGAGCCCGACCGCGTCTGGCCACCGCGACACTCGCTGCCCTCGAGCGCAAAAACAATGTACATCAGCACCAACAAACTTTGGTGTGAGTGTAGCTTCAAAAGCTATAGTGCCCTGGGGCCTATAGCGGTCTGGTCTAGCGGTTACCACGTTCAACGCTGGCCACTGCGACCGGGGTTCGATTCCACCAGCCGCGCCACTAGGGGGCGGCAATTGGCTGTCCGCCCCAAGGAGGGGGAAGGGAAGCTGATATGAGTTCGCTGCATATAGGAGTGACTCTGTGTACCGGAGTTACAGTCGGCGGCTTGGCAAGTGCCGTCTCTGAGGAGGCGTTACATCTCCTTTGTCACTGCCGGTCTCAGGGCCACTCACAAGACGAGAGGGGGGATTGGCATTAAAGGGTGTAATTGGCTACCAAATTGGGAGAAAATCTGAAACAAATTCTTAAAGCACAAAGCTCTAATGCCCTTTCTGAAATGTTCCACTGGCCCCTGGGTAATTCATTCATAAGGTTACCTGAGACAGAGACACCATAAGAAAAACTGTATCACTCAAACCTGAATGTCCTTCAGATCAGATTGAATTTAAAAATCTGGGCAGGCTGGACTTTTTAGTTTGTTTATTTATTTCTCATATATTTATTCATTTATTCCGTTTATTCCTTAGTTTATTAATGCCTTGGCTTCTCAGAAAAGAGATGATGTATTCCCCTGACAGTGAACAGGTGCCTTGCTGCTGAGAGAGCCCTCCTGTGCTAAACTAACGAGGCCTGAAATGCTGACAGGACGTTTCTTCTGCGTGCCATTTCAGGAGCAGGAGCTGTACCAGAAGGAGGGGCTCGGAGTCAACGAGGTTCATTACGTCGACAACCAGGACTGCATAGGTCAGTCTCTCTCTCTCTCAGCAACCCCCTTCACCCCCTTCACCAGCTGGCTGCCCAGCTCCTGTCACGTCTCTCAAAGTGTTTCTGGCCGACCCCTCGATTGGCTCTTGAGTCTGCCCCTCGACCTCCCGCAGCCGAGTGTGAGCGTCCCCAGGGTCCCGCAGTCCGCATCTTTTGAAGGTGCAGAGGGCTCACGTGGGGCCCACAGGAAGCTGATTAACAAGATGTGTTAGTCAAGATTATCACTAACATATCACAAAACACGAGTGGCCGTTCCATCGAAGGGATATGCGTTGTGTTCTTTTGTTTGTGCTCGCGGCGTAACGGGGCGAGAAATGGGGGGGAAAACTCCGATGACAAACTCGCGCGCGTGAACTCAGCGTCAGATCTGAGTCTGGCGTGCAGGGCGTCGAGGTGCCGCCAGCCAATCAGACTCCCGTCTGTTCAGGCGCACGGGAGCGGCTCAGACCAGCTGCGTGGAGAGAGGGGACTGCTAACGGTTTCCGTGACAATTCGCACCCAGACATGCGGCAGGTGTCTTAATTATGAAACATTGATTGTTTTCGTGAGCTTTGCCTCTTCGGATGTTTTTGCCGCCTCCGCCGCTTGTCGCACATTCATTTTAATACGGGCGCTGTGTCACACATCACGGTGACAGACTGCTGGTGTAGCGACTCCCCTTTCCTCAAAGGCACGACACTGGCATTATCTCACTTACTCTACAACTCCATTAGATGGCCTGATTCTCTTTTCGCCTATGCAGTGAACGAGGGAAATACAATTTTCTTTCTTTTCAATTACATTTTTCTTTTTAACTATTTGTTTATTTGTCAGTGACACAGCCAGAAGCGTTGTTACAATGTTTCTAAAAACTAAAAACAAAAAAAGGTGGTGGATAGCGTAACGGTCTAACCCACCGTATTTTGGCTGGTCCGATACGGTCCGATGCGCTGCCTGTCAGGGACGCGGTTCAAAACCCGTCTCTACCAGACTGGCCCTGGTCATCAGCCCCGATCGGGGGTGGCGTTTGGCTGTCTGCCCCAGGGGGAAGGGGGAGGGTGAGCCGGCTCGGGTCCGCCGTGAAGCACGTAAAGGAGTCTCCAGAACGTGGGTGGGGGAGAATTCCGTCTTGAAGGAAGCGGAGTTTGCTGCCCTCTGAGAATTGGCTTGCCTTGTAGAGATGGGCGGCGAGTTTGTGTGTGCGGAAAAACGGAAAAGAAAAAAAAAAAAAGAAAAAAAATGCATCAGATGAAGTGTTTATAGCCAAATGATAATTTCCAACACCCGTTCTCAATAAACTACAGAAGAAGATAAGTACGTATCAAAAACATAAAAGCAAACAAAACAAAATACACATTAGAAAGAGTGCTTCACTCAATATAACTCCACTCAACACAGCAAAGTGGAAGATAATAAAACAACAACAAGCACAGGCAACTGTAAATTACATAACGACAGCAACCGAATATGACTTTGAACACTCCTCTGCATGTGAGTCCTCTCCCCCGGTCCCCTCCACTCACGGGCCTGCTCGGCGGCAGTGTGGTGTAATGGTTAGGGAGCTGGGCTTGTAACTCAGAGGTTGCAGGTTAAATTCCCAGGTGGAGACACTGCCATTATACCCTTGAGCTAAAGGTACTTAACCTGAATTGCTTCAGTAAAATATCCAGCTGTATAAATGGATTGTATGTAAAGAAATGTAAATTGTGGATAAGAGCTCTGGATAAGAGCGTCCGCTAAATGCCGGTGATGTAAATGTTAAATGCTCTGTCCCCGCAGACCTGGTGGAGGCCAAGCTGGTGGGCATCCTGGACATCCTGGACGAGGAGAACCGCCTGCCGCAGCCCAGCGACCAGCACTTCACCGAGATGGTGCACGGCAAGCACAAGAACCACTTCCGGCTGACCGTGAGGAACCGCCCCTTTCCTGTCCGTGTGTCCGGGTGTCCGTGTGTCCGTGTGCGCTGCTCGTGACCGTGCTGTCACAGGAGCGCCTGTGGGCCGAGTGTGTGTGTCTCCATCGCTGTGCTGTTTAGAGATACTTCAGCGGCTGGTTTTGAGTTTGTTTGTTCGGTTTTTTTGTGGGTTAAAAAAAACATTTCTGTCAGCCTGGTGTGAAGAAATGGAACGAGATATTCTAGTATGTCACAATGAAGGGAAAATAGAATATGGATGTGTTTAAGTGTGCGTGTGTCCTTGGTGTGTGTGCGTGTGTGTGTGTGTGTGTGTGTGTGTGTGTGTGTGTGTGTGTGTGTGTGTGAGTGTGTGTGTGTGTGTGTGTGTGTGTGTGGGCCGTGTGGTTGTTTGCACAGGTGTGTGTGTGTGTGTGTGTGTGTGTGTGCGTGTGTGTGTGTGTGTGTGTGTGTGTGTGTGGTTGTTTGCACAGGTGTGTGAGTGTGTGTTTATGTGCGTGTGTGTGCTTGTTTGCACAGGTGTGTGTGTGTGTGTGTGTGTGAGTGTGTGTGTGTGTGTGTGCTGAAGACTCTGGTGTCTCTGCTCATCAGGTGCCCAGGAAGTCCAAGCTGACGGTCCACAGGAATGTGAGAGATGACGAGGGTTTCATCGTCAGACACTTCGCCGGAGCGGTCTGCTACGAAACGGTGCGTCCGCCAGGAAGAGCGATGCCATCGTCTCACCCGTGTTCACTTCATTAGCCCATCTCCACCATCTTGTCATTATTTCTCATTTCTCATTAACTTTGAAAACTTTCTTCTTCCTACTGAATAAATTTTCCGTCTCCCTTAATGGAACAGTTGGCTGGCCGGGAGAACTGTGAACCACGCTTATTGACACGGGGGCGTGGATATTGAGTGGGAACTCAAATCCGTTATTTTATTAAAATGCTGAATAACAGCCCCCGAGTGGCGCAGCCGGTAATGACGCTTGCTCTGAGTGCAGGTTGCCCATTGGAGCTTGGGTTCTGTTCGGGGGCAGCGATTGGCTGTCTGCCCCCAGGGGGAGGGCAGTTTGCCGTGTGCAAGCCGATCTGTGTGTGTCAGAGTTGCAGTTGAAGGGGTGGTGGATAGCGTAGCGGTCTAACGCACCATATCTTGACTGGTCCGATACCAGTGTGCGCTGCCGGTCAGGGACGCGGTTCGAAACCCCCGTCTCTACCAGACCGGCCCTGGCTGTCAGCCCCGATCGGGGGCGGCGTTTGGCCGTCCACCCCAGGGGGAGGAGGGGGGAGGGTAAACCGGCACAAGTCCGTCGAGGAGCAGGAAGGGTGTCCGTGGTTGGGTTCCAGTCTCGGAGGAGGCGGATCTACCAGCCCGGAAAATTTGGTTCGTTACCCGGAGGATGAGTGGCAAACTCCTGGGGGGGGGGTGAATTGAGATAAATAGAGGGTATACTTGGAAAACAAATTGAGAGAAAAACAGGAAAAATAAATTTGAAAATAATTAAATAAAAATTGCAGTTGACAGTTGGCAAGTTCTGTTTTGGAGGAGGCGGCACAGCCCCAGACCTGCAGTTACAAAATATACGAGGTCCATATGCACCCACGTAGATACGTCTGCAGTTACAGTCGAGACGCCTCTGCCTGTCCCCAGGTGGTCATTTCGTCGATCTGAAACGCCCCTCTGTCTGTCCTCAGGTCAAGTTTGTGGAGAAGAACAACGACGCCCTTCACTTGTCCTTGGAGTGCCTGGTGAGCGAGTCCAGGGACATGTTTATTCGCGAGCTCTTTGAGAACTCCAACAACTCCAAGGACAACAAGCAGAAGGCGGGGAAGCTCGGCTTCATCAGCGTGGGAAACAAGTTCAAGGTGAGCGGGGTGTGAGGGCGGTGTGTCCACACCCTGCTAGCGTGCGCCGGGCTCTGTCCTCCCTCTTACTTAGATTACATCTGAGAAACAGGTGGAGCGAAGTCATACAGGTAACTGCCATAATACAGGCACCACTTGAGTAAATGAGGGATCCTTCAATGAGTGTCCATCGCAGGGTGCATTTCAGTTGAATGCAAGTTTAAGTCAATAAAAAGTATTTATATGGGGGTGGCGGATATTTTGACGTGGTATCAGGGACGTGGTTCGAAACCCGTCTCTATCAGACCGGCCCTGATTGTCAGCCCCGATTGGGGGCGGCGTTTAGCTGTCCGCCCCAGGGGGAGGTTGGCCCCAGGTGGGAGGTGGGAGGGGGAGGGTGAGCCGGCTCGGGTCCGCCGTGAAGCACGTAAGGGAGTCTCCAGAACGTGGGTGGGTGAATTTCATCTCGAAGGAAGCGGTGTTCGCTGCCCTGGGAGAATTAGCTTGCCTCGTAGAGCGGATCGGCGGACTCGTGTGGGGAGGGGGAATCGAAATAAATAGAGGGTGTAATTGGATACCGAATTGGGGAAAATACTGAAAAGATCTGAAACAAATTAACACAAAAAAAGTGTTTGCGTATTAAAAGAAAGCATCATGGGTGTAGTGATTTTATAATTTTCCACAATTTTATGACATCCAGTATTTTCTCAACCACATCTGTGGATTGTAATGCTGATATTCCAGGACGTTTGTGAGGCAGGCACTGATACATTCACTGATAGCTGTATGTTGACACTAACTGAATATAATGTACAAGAATAAATGTGATTGACTTTGATCATTTTGAAATGAACACATTACTCATACAACATGATCCTGGTCATTTTGTGACACAATGTGTGGTATGTGTTTATGTGTAAACACAGTGAACGACGTACTGTACTTTCAAGATGGATAATCATATTTGTGCTATTCAATATCATGCTGATGTGAGAGTCTCACAGAGCACACATTACAATACAGGGTTTCGGTTTCCTGCAACAGGTCACTAACTGCATTTTGTGTCATCGAATTCTATCTTAGTGGATGCAAACAAGGTAGAAACGGGAGCCGTATTAGACGTACGGACACGATATTATCAGTAAATATAGCATTGTTTAATGTGTTGAAGCAGTGTATTGAAGTATCTTTTAGCCACAGTGAATAAGTAATGTTGTAGCTGATGACACTACTGTAAGAGAACCGTTTCAGTGTCCGTGCGTCCTCTCTCCGTGTGTCTGTTTTCTGTGCTCGTGTGTTCTAACGCCTCTCCCCCCGCTGTTTCTCCCCCTCTCTCCACACCTGCCTCCTTCTCCTCCTCCTCCTCCTTCTGTCTCTCCATCCTTTCCCTAAGAAAGCCATGATTTAATCTGGATAAGCCCAGCTCAGGATGTCTAGCGAGAGAATGACAGACACAGAGAGAGAGAGAAAGCGAAAGAAAGGCTTTAGGGGGGTTAAATCAGTCACGGTGAAATGTAGACTCAGCCAGGGAGAGAAGGTAACTTGTCTCCTTTTTGTTTTCTCAACGCAAAAAACAAAACCAACACCCCTGCTTCTGTTCTCCAGTCAGTTGAGCGCTCCCCCTCCCCTCCATGCCCCCCACTGTGCTGCCTGTGTGCTGTGTGCCCCCCCCCCCGTGTCGTGTTTCATTCGTCCGCAAAACACCCATCAACAGACACGCCAGCACGCTGAGCATTTCGTGCAAAGAGTGTGGCCTTCAGAGCAGCTGCCCTCGGTCTCACTCAGAACACAACATGTTCCTCTGTGGAGAAAGGGTGGTGTCTCTCCTCCGTATAGTGTTACTTGGAGCTTGGGAACGCCACTGACTGACAGGCGAAATTCAGGCGAAATTCTGATCAGCCGCCCACTACTGACATTGTCCCAGACTCAGTTTAACGTCGGAGCAAAAGCATTTAATGGCGGTCCTCCCGGGTGGTCTAGCGATTACAACGTTTGACGCTGACCACTGTGACCGTGGGTTCGATTCCACTGGCCGTGCCAGAGTCGGCTCTGGCCGGGAGTGCCACGAGAGGGCGGCAATTGGCTGTCTGCCCCAGGGAGGGGGGGGGGAAGCCGATATGAGCTCGCTGCGTATAGGAGTGGCTCTGGAGTACCGGAGTTACAGTCGACGGTTTGGCGTGTACCGGCTTGGAGGAGACAGCGTCTCAGGGCTACGGCAGTGAACTCACATTACGAGGGGGGGGATTGACATGAAAAGAGAGGGTGTAATTGGCTACTAAATTGGGAGAAATTGTGGAAAAAATCTGGAACAAAATCTTCGAAAAAAAGAAAATGTAAAAAGTGTTTGATGCCAAACCTTCCTCTCTCAAGTGTGTGCCGTCTTTCATCTGAGTTTTTCAAGCTCCTGCCCTTCCGCAGAGCGCAGTCCCGAGGGGAATGTGATGAAAAATGCGCGCCTTACCTGTGAAGTGTGTGCCCTCAATACGCTCTCATGTCCATAGAGTGCTGGTGTCACTTTCAGATTTATCGTGAGTGCGGCTGGAAGGCGTTCAAATGAAGCAGTGGATTAATGAGCGTCTCTGTGCCGTATCAGAAAATCTTGCAAATTCTGTTGCTGTTTGTTTACTTGTTTGTTTGTTTTTTTTGGTGTGCGTGTGTGCAGAGCGTAAGAATCAGCCTACTAGCTTATATTTCATCTCCTCGATTACAGGAGAGAACGAGGAGAAAATGTGCTGCGTTTGTGACAGCTGAAAGAGCTAGTATATTTACGCAATCATGGTTTTCCTTAATGTAGGGCGTGAACAACAATAAAAATAAAAGCAACTAAAAAACCTTTTTTTTTTTTTACATTTCCAATGATTGGTCAAGGGCAGTTTGACAAAGCCTTTTTAAAAAAAAATTTTTTTTCGATTTTCTCTTTTCTCCCAATTTAGTAGCCAATTACACCCTCTCTTTTTCATGTCAACCCCCTCGTATTGTGAGTTTGCTGCCGTAGCCCTGAGACCAGCAGTGACAAGGCAAAGTATCGTCTCCCCAAGCCAGCACTCGCCAAGCTGTCAACTATAACTCCAGTACTCCAGAGCCACTCCTATACACAGTGAGCTCATATCGGCTTCCTTCCCCCCTCCCTGGGGCGGACAGCCAATTGCCGCCCTCTCGTGGCACTCCCGGCCAGAGCAGAAACTGGCACGGCCGGTGGAATTGAACCCCGGTCGCAGTGGCCAGCGTCGAACGCTGTAACCGCTAGACCACCTGGGAGGCGACACAGCCTTTCTTATTGATAACTAAATCAATAATAAACTGACAGTTGTTCTCCTCTCAGCATGCACTTATTTTGTTTGTATTAAGATGAGGTCTGTGCTTGATCCTTGTTGATCCGTTCAGTCACACAGAAACCCCTGTGTTTTCAATCAGCCCAGCCAAATTGCCACTTGGCCGAGAGCTTGAAGGAAATCCAACAAGTTAATACTTAAGGCTGAAATACACTTTACACAAGTGCACCAAACAGAAATAGCCGTTCCGTCTCTCGAGACGTTTTCCCCTTGGTGGTGATCTGTGAAAAGTGAGATATTGCAGTCATCAGGGCGATGTAAAAACAAGCAGGGGCAAACGGTGATTGATATCCTTCTTCACAAGCTCCTATAAGCTCTGAAGTTGCACTTGGGATTGTGGCTAAAGAACAAATGGAGAGCAGGTTCTCAGATGGTTGGCCTGGCCTCCCCGAGGACGCGGTCTGTACGCAGTTGTCTTGTCTGTTTACCCACAATGCACAGCTCCTGTTTGTTTGTTTGTCCTTCCCAGTGGCGTTGTCAGTGTTTGTAGTGCTGTCGTTCGCATGGGAGAAAACGCAAACACTCCCTGTCTTCGTGTTGAGTGTGACACTGTAAATCCCGCTGGCTGGTTTTTTGTGTGTGTGTCTGTTTGGATTTGGATTGGAAGCTGAAAGCAGATGGATGAGCACTCCTAGCACGCATGTTTTTATTACTTTTTTTTTGTGGTGTGTTTTACAATTGGGTCCACAGGCTAACGCTACGATATCCACTTTATCTTACAGACCCAGCTGAACATTTTACTGGAAAAGCTGCGTAGCACAGTGAGTATCCACTTATGTTTATTTCCTGGACGGTTTAGTTCCTCACAGTTTAGTCTGAAACTGTGGATTTATGCATATTCACTTGTGAGGCAGTGATGTAGAAACAGTCTGGAAAGAATTCACCTCACTTGTCAGGCTCATATCTAAGAGCCTAACAAACTTTTCCCTTAGAGGGCCACAGTGGAAATAAGTTTGCTCTTTGCCAACTTTTTTGTGTTATCCTCGGCAATTTGCGGTGTGCATTAATGTGATGTCATGTATCAAGGGTATGTGTGTTCGCATTGTGTATATCTATTTCATTTTAAATTGTCAAATATTTAACTAGCTAATTAATCCGATGTGGTATATCTCTGCCCAACTTCTGTGGGATGCGCTTCGCTAGTAAACCAGGGGCGATTCTAGGATTCAACCTTTAGGGGGGGCTCAGCCTCCAATGAGAATGTGAGATGTACACATGCAAAGCACAAGCCTACATTTTAAATTAATTTACTGTTCCATTCCCCCAAAACAGAAACGCCACAATGGTGGTCCCTCTCAAAATTGAAATGCCAATCTCTATCTGTGGTATTTTTAAAAATAGATATTAAGTTAAAATGTTTTTTTAAGAAAAGAATGACTAAACATTTTCAGGGGGGCTGAGATGAAAGACAGGGGGGCCCTAAATAGGGTCTAAAATCTCCACTGGAGTGAACCGATGGTCAGTCACTACCTCTGAAGCTTAGGCCAGAGTGATCATCTCTGATGGGGCGTGTGGAGTGTGGACTGGGGCAGAGTGCCTCCCATCCCCCACGCAGACCGAAACCTCCTCGCTTCTGTCCACTCACTAACGCACACGTGTCTTGCCTGTGTTCTATGGTTCTGTGTGGCTCAGTAGGTAGCGTTACCAACGCTTAGGTTGTGGGTTCGATTCCCATTGGAGGCCACATATACTGAAAATGTATGCATTCACTTCTGTAAGTCGCTTTGGATAAAAGCGTCTGCTAAATGGCGTATATGATATATGATGTAATATTGTGTTAAAGGGGTCCAGCTTCATCCGCTGTGTGAAGCCTAACCTGAAGATGGTGAGCCACCAGTTTGAAGGAGCTCAGATCCTGTCCCAGCTGCAGTGTTCAGGTGTGTGTGGGGAGAGGGGGATACTGTGATTCAGGGAAAACGGCTTCTCATTAAGAGAGACACTCATGTGGCGGCGGATAGCGCAGCGGTCTAACGCACGTGTCTTGGCTGGTCTGATACGGTGCGCTGCCTGTCAGGGATGCGGTTTGAAACCCGTCTCTACCAGACCAGTCCTGGTCGTCAGCCCCGATCAGGGGCGGCGTTTGGCTGTCCGCCCCAGGGGGAGGGGGGAGGGTGAGCCGGCTCGGGTCCGCCGTGAAGCACGTAAGGGAGTCTCCAGAACGTCTCGAAGGAAGGCGGAGTTTGCTGCCCTCAGAGGATTAGCTTGCCTCCTAGAGACAAGCGGCGGACCTGTTTGGGGAGGGTAGATTAAAATAAATAGAGGGTGCAATTGGCTACTAAATTGGGAGAAAAACAGGAACAAATCTGAAACAAATGTATTTTAAAAGAGAGAGACTGTAAAGGTTAACCTCATGGTGGTGTTGACCTCATGCTACTGTTGTACTCAGCACGTAGGCCTCTTGGCGTAATTGTGCAGATTTTACAGTCTAATCAAGGTCCTCTTATTGAGCTGTCAGGGACAAAGAAATCCGATGACACTGCAAGACATCATCAAGGTCATTGTTTTTTGTTGTTTTTCTTTGTCCTCTTTTTGCTTTTACGCCAGAAAATGAAAGGGTTTGAAACTCAGGCCGGTCGCTTGTGTGACTTGGTTGAGAATCAATGTTCTGCTGTGCAGGGGCGTACATTTTGAGATGAACTGCTATGATTTTATTTTTTTGAAAGGGCCGAAGATATCTGGTAACTTTCAGAAATGCAATTCATTACACAGTTCACCCATAAAGGCACTGAGTCGATTCGACCTGAGGGCGAGGGAGGTGCGTCTTATAGTGGAGAGAGAGAGAGAGGGAGAGCGCAAGAGAAAGAGAGAACAGGAGAAAGAGGGAAATGGAGAGATGGAGAAAGAGAGAGAGAGGAAAATGGAGAGAGAGAGAGGGAGAGAAAGAGTGAGAGAAAGGGAGAGAGAGACCAAGAGAAAGAGAGAGAACAGGAGAAAGGGAAATGGA
>JAINUG010000183.1:647500-655000 GCA_029706075.1 Aldrovandia affinis | reverse complement strand
CTCTCTCTTCCCTCTCTCTCCTCTCTCTCTCTCTCTTCCCCCTCTCTCTTCTCTCTCTCTCCTCTCTCTCTCTCTCTCTCTCTCTCTCTCTCTCTCTCCCTCTCTCTCTCTCTCTCTCTCTCTCTCTCTCTCTCTCTCTCTCTCTCTCTCTCTCTCCTCTGTCCCTCAGTTTTCAGAGTTTGATCAGATAATGAAGTCCGATCCAGACCATCTGGCCGAGCTGGTGAAACTGGTCAACAAGTGGCTGATCTGCAGTCGCTGGAAGAAGGTCCAGTGGGGGGCGCTGTCCGTTATCAAGAGTACGTAACGTCTCCACCCCCCCTCCATTCACGACGACAGAAGCGCGCTCTTTTCTCATCCCCCCCCATCAGTGGCAGGTCCAGACCACTTTTAACAGGGGTGGCCCAAGAGTGGCACAGAACCACACAGTAATGTAATGTAATACATTTGAAAATATGTGATTGACAACCTAATAACCTATCAAGAGCCAGATGAAGTAGGGTGGCACCCAGGGTGGCCAATCAAATTTCTGTGGGGGCAAGCTGGGATAGGCTCCAGACCCCCCCTGCGACCCTGACCAGGAATAAGCGGGTTAGATAATGAATGAATGAAGGGGTCCTCTCTGTTGTTATGTGCATGCATGGCATTGTGATACACCATCAGGGGAGATGCAAACCAGTACAGCCAACTGCTCCTCCCCCTACACTACCCCCCGAGTGAGACTAAACTTCACAACGCAGCGATGGAGGCGATGGCGTCGGAGACGGGAGAAGTGTTTCCTCTCCGCCCGCACGCTCGTGCCTAATGGCGCCGGGTTGTTGTGGTGCGATCTGTTCTGGCTGAGCTACCCGTGCCACACACACACACACACACACACACACACACACACCCGCTCTCCATCTGCTCTCCCGCAGTAAAGAACAAGATGAGGTACCGGGCCACTGCCTGTGTGAAGATGCAGAAGACCGTGCGCATGTGGCTGTGCAGGAGGAAACACAAGCCGCGGTGAGTCCCTGAGCTGCTTATGCCACACTGTGCGCTAATCATTCCCAATAAATCGAACCCGGGTTCTTCCCACTGATGCCTCTTTTTTACTGGGGCGGGGGGCAGGGGGATTTTGGCTTCACACTAGGGCTGTGACGGTCTGAAACTTTCACGATATGATAATGGTCACTATTTTCGGTATATCACGGTATCAGTTTTTATGATAAATAAAAGTAAACAACTCGATCTGTTTGTTGTATGGCTCTTTGCAGATTTATATACCATTCAATTGAAAAATAATGAATCCACACGGATGAATTAGTTTTTTGGGAGGCTATAATTCGTCATTACAGACCGCCTCGGCATCGGAAGTTAGCGTCGGACATCGCAAGTTTTACAAGGGACTGCAAGCAGGTTTATGTCATGTAGCTAGCTAGCTAATAACAGCTACCTACCAGGGTTGGGAAATGCGAGGGCGCTGTCTGCATGTGCGCAATCGCGTTGTAAACAAAACAATGCAAGAACAGCCAAAGATGGTGGGATTAAATTACATTAGCACACACCTCAGGTCCACATTTTAGCAGGGTAATGGTTGAAATGTTGTTTTCCCTGCATGAAAATAGCTTTTTCCACGTCACGGTATTACGTTAAGTTTATGATAGTACTATTTCATATTTTAATATCCTGGTATACCGGTATACCGTCCCACCTCTGCTTCACACACACTGCTGCTGCCATGGTGAATCCAACAAGGGCTCTCTCTGTTGGGCAGAATCGACGGGCTGGTGAAGGTGCGGAAACTGAAGACGAGGATGGACAAGTTTAACGAGGTGGTGAGCGTGCTGAAGGAGGGCAAGCAGGAGATGAGCAAGCAGGTCCAGGAGCTGGACGCGTCCATCAGCGCTCTCATGGCCAAGATCAAGGTACGGGGGGCGGGGACAATAACAAGCTCTTTATGTACTTTCAATCATTTATTTTATTTTATTTTTAAATTATTTTTTTTGTTTTTCCCCCCAATTTTACCTCTCTCCCTTTCTTTTTTTCCCGTGCCAATTATCCCCTCCCTCGTATGATGAACTCGCTGCCGTAGTCTGGCCAGTAGCGAGCGCTGCACTGCCTCCTTCAAGCCAGTGCCTGCCTAGGCCGAAGCCTGTCACCGACGCACGACCACTCATATATGCAGCGGGCTTTCCTTCGGCTTTTATCTCTCCCCCCCAGGGGCGGACAGCCAATTGCCGCCCCCTAGTGGCAGTCCCGGTCAGAGCTGAAACTGGCGCGACACTTTTGATCATTTCTCACGTTTCTATCCAGATGTTTTCACATCCTTCCCCAGCATGTGCCCTTGGCTTGTTTCCAGGAAGAGAGGTTCAGTCTAACCACACTGTGCTGTGTACTTGAAAAATGAAATGACGCAAATATGTATATATTTTTCCCCATTTTTGGCATAGCATTACGAGTTTGGCAGTCACTGAAATTGGCGAGATTAGCTTGAGTGGATATTGGCCCAATAACATCAGCACTGCACAAAAAAGTAAATGGTCTTTTGACATTTAAATTAGGTTCTTGCATTGATTATATTAGCAAAAAATAGTCACTTATTTCTAGTGTACAAAATATAATTGTATATAATTGAGTGGCTGTCACCAACGCATTTCACCTATAGCAGCCTTAATCAGGAACCAAGCAATGCCCTTGTTTGGCCTTAGTTAACACGGTCGTGTGTTAGATAATGTGTATGGAGTGTTTATATAATGTTTAGTCAGCGTTTACATTCAAAGCTATGAAACCAGTCTCATCTTTACGCTGTTCCAGCACTAGTGTGTGCATATGACCGTGCGCATTTATTCAAACTAATCCTCAATTTTTTATTATTTTTAAGAATTTGTTTCAGATTTTATTCAATTTTTCTCCCAATTTGTAGCCAATTACACCCTCTTTTCATGTCAATCCCCCCCTCGTATTGTGAGTTCGCTGCCGTAGCCCTGAGACCAGCAGTGACAAAGGCGAAGCACCATCTTCTCCAAGCCAGCACCTGCCAAACCTTTGACTTTAACTCCGGTACTCCAGAGCCACTCCTATACGCAGCAATCTCGTATCGGCTTCCTTCCCCCCTCCCTGGGGCAGACAGCCAATTGCTGCCCCCTAGTGGCACTCCTGGCCAGATACTGGCATAGCCGGTGAACCATTTACATTTTATGCATTTAGCAGATGCTCTTATCCAGAGCGACTTACAAGATGTGCATTAATACATGGTAGGAACAATCATAGTTCACGCACGAGATCAGTGCAGTAATACAGCGATAGACATCATTGTAGGCAGCTGCGTACCATACCTGTAACACTGGAAACCCCGGTTGCGGTGGCTAGCCCCGAACATCGTAACCACTAGACCACCCGGGAGGCCCGACATTAAACGCTTTTCCTCTGACGCTAAACTGGGTCTGGAACAATGTTAGTAGCGGGCGGCTGATCAGATTAAATTAAAGTCGTCAGTCATTCTGAGGCCCTCAGAAATGTGTACTTTTTGTTCTATTTTTGTTCTGTTCAGTTCTTTCCGCTCAGTTCTCTGTAATAATTCTTTCATTAAGGTTCACAGGGCATTTTTGTGAAAGAAGGCCTTTGGCTGGTGCAATTTGACCTTGTGTCAATATAGCGTTTTCTGTGTTCCACCTTCCAATCAGGATATTTTATTCATCAATTCCCTCTTTGATCACACTAATTCATCTTCCTGTAATGGCGTTTTGCCACTTTTAATTCTATCCATAGATGAAACAGCTTGCGGTCCAGCTGGGAATTGATGCTTAAATATTTTTGACGAACATTAGGAGTGAAGTTTGTGTACTTTGAGATTCAGTACCCTTCTCCTTTCTGATTGCCATGGGCTGTTTGATTAGTATGGGCTGTTTACTTTCACTTATCCCAGATTAGTGCAGCTGTCTGTATGAAGCTGTCCTCTTGCCCATTGTCTCTCTGTTCTCAGTTTTCCTAATTCTTTGTTCATAACAATAGAGCAGTAGTGCGTGAGTGGGTGTCTGCCACCCCACAGCCCCCACCCGTTACCAGTAGAACCCCCAAACCCCAACCATCAACCCCTACCCACATTATCAGCAGAGATCATTCATAAACTATGGAGGTTTCTACCAAACACAGACAGTTCTGTCCTTGCGTTTTTGAACCCAAGTTCTGGCAATGGCAGGTGCTGATGAATATTCATTCGTGGCAAGCCCGTTCTTTTGGTTTTGATTCAACTTTGTCGATAATGCGTGTAATCCTTCCAGCCGGTCGTCACTCGAGGCGGGAGTACGCTCCAGGCCTGCCTGCTCGTGAATATTCACGAGGTCGAACGTAGCGAGAGGTCATCGCCCGGTCCCTTTCGCAGGGGGGACGGAGAGTAAGGCGGAGAGCTCGGTCCTGTTGACGGGAAACGAAACGCCCCCCTCTGTGTCCACTTCACGTCCACTGCTGCTTTGAAACAGCTGGGCGAGTCACGTGACTGCTGACGGGTTCTCACTAACGAGTACAGACTATGGCCAACCGATGTTCAGAGGCTGGTCGTCCCTTTCAATTTTAGCTGACTTCCATAAAGAGGATTTTTAAAGTACCTTGGGTGCTAATATAGAAGTTGAGGGAAATCTTCGTCAGAAGAACCGATCTTTGAACAGAATCCAATTACTGGCTCTGTTAAAGTTCATATCCAGTTTGATGGTGGTGGGGGGGGTACATACAGCCGTTTGTGGCTATATTGAAGCCCTGCCCCTTGACCTCAGTCACATCTTTTTTTTATTTTATTTTTTTTATTGTTCAATTTTTCCCCCCCCCCGTTTTTCTCCCAATTTGGTAGCCAATTACCCACGATTTACCCTTTCCACACGAGTTCGCCGCTCGTCTCTACGAGGCAAGCTAATTCTCCGAGGGCAGCGAACTCTGCTTCCTTTGAGAGGGAATTTGCCCACCCACGTTCAGGAGACTCCCTTACGTGTTTCACGGCGGACCCGAGCCGGCTCACCCTCCCTCCCCCTGGGGCGGACAGCCAAACGCCGCCCCCGATCGATCGGGGCTGACGACCATGTCTCTTGACCCCCCCAGGCCACGGTGATGACCCGTATCGACATCGACCACGAGCACCAGGCCCTGGTGAGACGCTCGGAGCAGCTGCTGGTGGCCATGCAGAAGAAGAAGCAGGAGGAGGAGGAGAGGGAGCGACTGAGACGCATCCAGGAGGAGATGGAGAAGGAGAAGAAGAGACGCGAGGAGGACGAGAAGAGGCGCAAACAGGACGAAGACGACCGGCGCATGTGAGTGGGGGGAGGGCTGAGCAAGGGGCCGGCATCGGAATATCAAACCCCACACAATCATTCATTCATTCATAATCTAATTAGCTTATTCCTGGTCAGGGTTGCGGGGGGGGGGGGTGCTGGAGCCTATCCCAGCATGCATTGGGGCGAGAGGCAGGGATTTAATTCAAATTGTGATAACCCAATACAACTTGAAACCCTTACTATTGAATGTGGTTGCAGAGTTCATTCATTTAACGTGTGAGGTATGGACAGACACATACCTGCAGAAGGAAAGCATCATTTGGTAGATTTGATATCGCACGAATGAAAAGTCTACTCCGGCCTTGCAGTGTAGGAGCTGCTTTAGATGATCACTTTTGTCGTCCTAGTGCTATTTATGTTTGTTTTTCCCACCCCGTGTCTTTTTCTTCTACCGAAGCAGACTTGACAGTTCTTTCACGGTGATTTTGGCTCTCGCCCCTACTGCTGGCGTTACACAGTTCCAAAATTCGCACTGTCAAGTCGTAGTTTGCCACTCTCCCAAATGCGTTTCCTCATTTGAACACAAAACAATAGCATTTTTCATTGAACGAGGAAGACATTTACGACAAGTATGCAGTTAGGTATTTAAACGGGCGGTTCGGCGTAGCTAAAAATGGCACCAGCGGGCGGCGGATAGCGTAGTGGTCTAACGCACGGTATCTTGGCTGGTCCGATACGAGTGCGCGCTGGCTGTCAGGGGTGCGGTTCGAAACCCGTCTCTGCCAGACCGGCCCTGGTCGTCAGCCCCGATCGGGGAGGGGGAGCCGGCTCGAGTTCGCCGTGAAGCGCGTAAGGGAGCCTGCAGAACGTGGGTGGGAGAATTCCGTCTTGAAGGAAGCGGAGAATTAGCTTGCCTCGTAGAGAGGAGCGGCAGACTCGTGTGGGGGAGGCTAAATCAAAACAAACAGAGGGTATAATTGGCTACCAAATTGGGAGAAAAAACACTGAAAAAATCTGAAACAAATGTATAAACTTTTTTTTTTTAAACCAGCCTAGCATTTAGTGCCATCGCCCTTTTGCCTCCACACACGTAAAACCATAAACTCCGAGCTCCTCTCTTCAGTCACCTCCGATTGGTTCCCCTCCTCGTTCCGTGCGTTAGAGGCGATGGCCCCAGAGCTCGATGGACCCAGGCGCAATGACTCACTCCCCGAATTCATCTGTCAGTCTGTCCGCTGAAGGGCGTCGTTAGCTATCGCCGCGCGCGCGTGCGGGGCGTGGGGGGGGGTCGAAGCTGCCGAGGTCATGCGTCGCAGTCACGTTGTGTCACCTTAAATCGCACGCGCCGTTAGCGAGCCTGCTGACGATACAACTCTGGACAGTTTGCAGCCCCGCGCTCTCCTGATTGGACCGTGCGGGGTTGGGGGCGGGGGTTGGGGGCGGGGGCGGTGCTGCGTCCGCACGTTCCCGGGTCCGTGTGTCAGTCTGACCTTGCGTCAGTCAGGGGAGAGGGAAATTGAGTTGCCCGCTGGAATCACTGGGCGGATCCATCACGGCGGTCGCGTCATCGATCAGGAAGAGTAATGCTCGCCCGGCTTAATCGATGACCCGCGTGTCACCTGACTCCACACTGTGTGTGTGTCTTTATCTCCTCTCCCCACCCCTCCCTCCCTCCCTCCCGCCCCGCGCAGGAAAGCGGAGATGGAGCTGAAGAGGAAACAGGAGGAAGAGGAGAGGAAGAAGAGGGAGGAGGAGGAGAGGAAACTGCAGGTAGGCTCCTGGTTCTCGTCTCCTCGCCCCACGGGCAGGCTTAAGCCTCTTTGAGCTGTCCCCGCTCTGACGTCTCCAGCACTACCCAGCAGCCTCTCTGTTACCCAGCGGAGGCTGAATGGCCAGGCTGCCAGGAGCACTAATCTGTGCTCTGTTACTGCTGGCAGCCAGCTCTGGGGTGAGTGGGACATCTACATAAATTCAGCCCACCCACGCACCCCCAGACAGGACACAGCCCTCTTCCTGTCAAGTGCAAGTCATTCTCCCTCTCCCTCTCCCTCTGTCTCTCTCTCTGTCTGTTCTCCTGTAGTGAGTGTGTGGCCGTACCTCCAACAGGTACTCCAGCCTTCCAAGTATTCTCCCTCTCTCTCTATCCCTCCTTCTCTCTCTCTCTCATTCTCGCACTCTCTCTTTTTCTCTCTCTCTCTGTCTCTGTCTCTCTGTCTCTCTCTCCCTCCATCTCTCTCTCTTTCCCTCTCTCTCTCTC